>CM065685.1:9335721-9350721 GCA_017654935.2 Phymorhynchus buccinoides | reverse complement strand
GAAAAAAAGAACTCTAGTTTAAACAAGAGAGATGAGAGAATCTTAGAGAATAGGAGACAAGAGAGAGGAGACAACGAGATAAGAGAGACAGAGAGGTAGAGAAGAGAAGTAACAAAATTAGAGAGAGGGAGAGAGAGAGAGAACCCTTGAGAAATGGACTCAGAGAGAGGGAAAGAGAGACAGGAGAGAGAGAGAGAGAAGAGAGAGAGCAACACGAGAGACAGAGATTAATGAAACTGCAAGAGAGAACTAGAACCACAGAGAGGGATTAAAGAGGAGAGAGTGAACACAAGCAGAGAAGATCTTGAAAACAACCTGAAGACTGAGGAAGCGAAGAGAGAGAGAGAACTTGTCCAGTAAATAGATCTAGAGAGCAAGAGACGGAGAGAGAGAGAGAGAGAGAGAGAGAGAGAGAGAGAGAGAGAGAGACTTCAAATCAAAACCAAATCAAATAGGTTTCTGTAATGCTATTAACATATACATAAGCCCTTATGGCAAGTGGGTGCTGTCAAAGAACCTTATCCTAGCTGGTATTTGAAGAACAAAAAGTCTATTCTTAATTATTTAAGAAATAATAATGAAATAAAGACAAGAGAAGTAAAAACAATACGATCATTCATCAAGTATTCACTTTCTTCACATCTCCTACTTTCTAGTTCACCAGCACCCTCCCTTTCTCCCATCCCCCAAAAAAACAAAACCAGAGAGAGAGAGAGGAGATAGAGAGAGAGTTTGAGAGAGAGAGTGAGAGAGAAGAGAGAGAGGTGTGAGAAGAGAGGATGTAAATGAGAGAGAGACGAGAGATTAGAGAGAGAGAGAGAGATGAGAGAGAGAGAGAGAGAGAGAGAGAGAGAGAGAGAGAGAGAGAGAAGAGAAGAAGAAAGAGAGATACATGAGAGAGTGAGTGACAGGAGATCCGAGCCTACCTGTCAGAATGCATACTATGAGAGAGCAGCATGACAAGTGCGAGAGACCCCTTCCCACGGTCGAGTCACCATCAAACACACACGTATAGAAATAGAATTCGCAGAAGAAGTAAAATCAGAGCGAAACCAAAACAAATAAAAAAACTATCAGAACAAAATGGTAATTTATTGAGAAGAAGAAAAAGAAACCCGTAAAGATAAATGCAAGGCAAGGCAAGGCAAATGTTTTATTTCATACCCACTTGGGGCACAGAAATATAAAACAAAGTACATTCATAGATAAACAATCGAACATCAAAACGGAGTGATGTCTATATTATGAACGACAAGGAAATAACTAGGACAAATATACCTATATCATTATTACAAAAAACGAACAAACATGTTACATTTTGTCCATGCAAATCATCGAAAAGAACTGTTTATAACTGTAACAAAGTGCTTAAGTTTAATCAAAAGTTTCTTATTTTTTGAGGAAAACAAAGCATTAAATTTATACGCATTTGGCCGCACAAAAAAAAATACCGTGGAAGATATCTATTTCTTTCAGCATTAAAGAAGGGACAGACAAACAAATAATGGAACTCATCTGCCACATCATATACGCTACACTTTTTGCAATTTCTTTCACTTCTGGGTATATTATCGTAGCGCAGTTTATTTACTGGCAAGTTATTATTAGTTGTTCTAAATTTTAGAATGGTAAACACATAATTCTGAGGAAGTACAAAGTAGTAGGGATCAACACCAAATGATGGTTTAAGCATTCTATAGTTCATATATCATTCATCATTATCAACATGCATGTACCAGGTTTGTAAGAAGCTATCTTTAAGACATCTCTTCACTTTCTCTTTGAACCATAATGGATGTACATCAAGCAAATTTTGATTCAACCAAAAACTACTGAAACCAATGTCATTTAATAACGTATGAATGCATTTGATATATTTATTTTCGTGTACATTTAATTCATACATTCTCAAAAGGGTTTTATACACAATAAATGATAGCTTTTCACTTGCACTGTGATGGTGTGTTACTAGGTTAAACCAAAATCATAACATTCTGGATTTAACAGTGACTGATACGGGATATTTTCCTGTCTCTCCAAATATCATGAAAGAAGGAGTAGATTGTCGCACTTTCAAAACCAACTTATAAAATTTTAACTGCAGTCTTTGAATAATATCATTCATGTCAAACCCCCAAATTTCACATCCGTATGTAAGAATTGGAAGTACAGTTTTATCAAAGAGGTCAATCATTAGGTCTGCAGGAAGTTTCAGTAACTTAGCTTTTGTTAACAAAGCAAACATTGCTCGAGAAGCTCGATCAAACAGGTCACGTTGTGCAACATGAAATCGGTTATTATAGTTAAGCTTTAATCCTAAGTACAAAAAATCATGAACTACCTCTATCTTTTCTGTTCCTATAAAAAAAAGTCAGGAAAACATCTAACCTTACCCTTAGAAAAAATAACAAATTTACATTTCTTAGCATTTAATTTCAATTTCCATTTCTCACAATACTGTTTGATGCCATCAAGACCTTGCTGCAATCCAGCTGGAGTTTCAGAAAAAATGACAGTGTCGTCTGCATACAGTAATAAAAACAATTTCAACAAAATGTCTACATCAGATTCACTGATACCTGCTTCATTTGCTTCCCTTGCAACAGTAACAAGGCCAGTCATATCACCAGACAAAAACTCTTTCATATCATTCAAAAACATGGCAAACATGCAACGTACGCAAAGATTCAACAAAACTGCGTTTCAATTATGTGTTCCAATTAAGCCGCCCCCCCCCCCACCGCCTCCCCTCCCCCTCCACCCATCCGTCCCCACTCCAAGAGAACATTTTCTGTAAAGGTCAATTTATTATTGTCGATAAAAAGCGTGGCACGATCCGGAACAGAAATCACTTTGAGACGCGATTAAAGCATGCAACAAACTGAGAGCATAAAAAACAAACGCAATTGTGCACTAAGTGGAAAAAACAGAAGGTTTGCGAATTAAATGAAAAAAGGGTTAGGGGAGGTGGGGGAGTGGGTGGGGGGGGGGGTGGGGGGGTGTTAATGGGGGAGGGGGGAGGATGTAGCAATACATTTTATGTCGCTGTGCAAGCAATGCCGTAATCATTAAATCAATTACTGTAGAAGTCGGCAAACACGAGAAGATGACGAGAGGCCATTACGGAGTTTAAGAAAATGAAGCGTCAAAGATAAAGTCTGAGAGAAACAAAAGGAGGGAATTGTCAGGGAAAACGAGAGAGAGAACTTGAACTTGAACTTGAAATGTTTAATGAGGATAAACTGAATAAGCAAAACAACACTTCTTTTCATCAGGTCCTCAAAATAATGAAATAATAAGCAAGCAAAATTGAAGAAAAAAAAATGAATAGACAAACAGCAATATTATAACATCATCATTACACATGACAGCAAAAGAACGACAAAATTGTAACACCAATAATAATAATGATATAATGATAATAATAAAACAGTAATATGCAAAGGACTCTACAATGCAATACTATATATACTATAACAGCCAGATACAACAATTAAATCAAAGGTACAAGAACAACATGTAACATGAATCATAACGCACACATAAACTTACGTCTAACCATACGCACGTATGCACGCACGCACGCACGCACGCACGCACGCACGCACGCACGCACGCACGCACGCAACGCACGCACGCACGGACAGACGCACGCACGCACACACACACACACACACACACACACAGTCGACACACACACCACACACACACACACAACACACAGGAGAGAGAGAGAGAGAGAGAGAGAGAAGAGAGAGAGAGAGAGAGAGAGAGGAGAGAGAGAGAGAGAGAGAGAGATTTAGAGAGAGAGAGAGAGAGAGAGAGAGAGATGACAGAGAGAGAGAGAGAGAGAGAGGAGAGAGATGAGAGAGAGATGAGAGAGAGAGAGAGAGACAGAGAGAGATATATAAGTCTGAAGTCTAAGGTCTGAGGTGGGAGAGGAGAAAGAGAGGAGAGAGATGAGGGAGAGATGAGCGAGAGGAGACAGAGATAAGAGAGGGAGAGGATAGAGAGAGACTAGGGAGATTATGAGAGGAGAGAGAGAACAGAGAGAGAGATGGATGAGAGAGAGAGAGGACGAGAGTACAGTCGAGAGAGAGAGAGGAGAGAGAGAGAGAGATGTACGAGGACGAGAGAAGAGGAAAGAGAGGAGAGAGGAGAGATGAGAAAGTTCTGAAGTCTGAAGTCTGAGAAGTGAGGGAAAGAGGAGGAAGAGAGAGAGAGAGAGAGAGAGAACGAAAAAAACGAAAACGAAAACGAAATTTTATTTAACCAGGGAACATGAGATAAGCAAGTTACATGCTTTTTTTCCACCCAGCCCTGGGGAAAAATAAAGTAAATCAAACAAGAAAGCTAGATAATATATGGAAATGCAGAAATGAGAAGAAATTAGAGGAGGATGGGTCCCCTTCGAGGTGGAGAGGATGAGATCGGAGCTGATAGAGGGAGAGATAGGAATGAGAGGGCCACAGAGGGGGATTAGATTGAGACGAGGGTGGAGAGATGAGTAGAGACAGAGAGAGAGAGGAGATGAGAGACCGAGAGAGAGGAGAGGAGAGAGAGAGATGAGAGAGAGAGAAGAGACTGAGAGACAGAGAGAGAGATGAGAGAGAGATGATGAGGAAGAGAGAAGAGGAGAGAGAGAGAGAGAGACGAGAGAGAGGATAGAGGAAGGAGAATCGAAGTGATGAGAGAGAGAGAGGAGAGAGGGAGAGATCAGAGAGAAGTAGGAGGGAGAGACGAGCAGAGAGAGAGAGGAGAGAGAGAGGAGGAGAGAGAGATAGAGGAGAGAGAGAGAGAAAGAGAGAGAGGGAGAGAGAGAGGAGAGAGAGAGGACGAGAGAGAGAGAGGAGAGACAGGAGACGGAGAGAGAGGGTGAGAGACCAGAGGAGAGACTAGAGAGATGGAAGACAGAGAGAGGAGATGAGGAGAGAAAGAGAGAGAGAGAAGGAGGAGAGCTGATTGAGAGAGGGAAGAGAGGAAGAGAGATGACGAGAGTAGTGAGAGAGATGGGAGGAGAGAGAGAATGGACCGAGAGAGGAGAAGATGATGAGAATGAGAGAGAGATCGAGAGAGGAGGAGAGAGATGAGGACCCCGATTGGACGAGGGACGGAGAGAGAGAGAGAGAGAGAGAAGAGAAGAGAGAGGAGAGATACGAGAGATGGAGAGAGAAGAGAGAGAGAGAGAGAGATTGAGAGAGTAAGAGATGCGAGAGGAGAGAGAGAGAGAGGAGAGAGAGGAGAGAGGAGAGAGAGAGAGAGAGAGAGATAGAGAGAGAGGAGAGAGAGAGAGAGAGAGAGGATGAGAGAGAAAGACGAGAAAGGAGAGACGAGAGGAAAGAGAGAGAGAGAGGAGATAGAGAGAGACAGAGAGGGATGAGAGAGAAGAGAGAAGAGACAGAGAGAGAGAAGAGAGAGAGAAGAGGAGAGAGGAGAACGAGAGGAGAGAGATCGGAGAGAGGAGCGAGAGACGAGGAGGAGAGAGTGGATGAGAGGGAGAGAGGAGAACGAGACGAGAGAGAGCGGATGAGAGGAGAGGTGAGAAGAGAGACAAGAGAAGAGAGGAGGAGTAGGAGGAGAGATGAGAGAGAAGAGTGGAGAGAGAGAAGAATGATGAGAGAGGAGATACGAGAGAGAAGAGAGAGAGAGATGAGAGATAGGAGAGGAGAGAGAGAGAGAGGAAAGAGAGAGCGAGAGAGAAAGAGCGGAGTAAGAGAGGAGCGAGGGAAAAAGAATAAAGGAGAAGAGAGATGAGAGGAGAGAGAGAGAGTAGATTAGGGGAGAAAAATTAGAGAGAGAACTACGGAGAGAGGAGAGAGGCGAATAGAGAAGCGGAGATAATACAGAGATTCAAGAGAGAGGCGGAGGGAGATTATGAGAGAGAGAGAAGCGAACGAGAGACCCCCCCCGAGAGATGACGAAGAGAGAGAGAGAGAGAGAAGAGATAGAGAGAGAGAGAGGTAGTGATTTCTTGTCGATAGAGAGAAGATCCGAAAGACAGAGATCACGAGAGACGATGATTAAAGATGCAGAGAGAGAGATAAAAGAGAACGATGAGGAGAGAAGAAGAGTAGTAGAGAGGAGACGAGAGAGAGGTTTGCGATGGCGAATGAGAAAGAGGAGTTTAGAGGAGAGAGAGGAGAGGGAGTGAACAGAGAGGATGAGGGAGAGGAGAAGAGAGAGAGAGAGAGAGAGAGAGGAGAGGGAGATGAGAGACAAGGCATTTTGAGAGACTGAGAGAAGCAAGAGAAGAGAGAGGAGAGAGACGATTAGAGAGAGAGAAGAGATTGTTGACCCGAGACAGAGGAGAGAGAGCGACGGAGTTTAGAAAGGAGAGCGAGAGAGAGAGAGAGTCTGAGAGAGAGAAAGAGAGAGAGAGAGAGGAGGGAAGAGGAGAGAGAGAGACTTGAGAGAGGAGAGAGGAGGACGAGAGAGAGAGAGAGAGAGAGAGGAGAGGGAGAGAGAGAGACTGAGAGAGAGAGAAAGAGGGAGAGAGAGAGAGAGAGGAAACTGAGAGAGAAAGGGAAGAGAGAGAGGAGAGAGATGACGAGGATGAGAGAGAGAGGAGAGGGAGACTGAACGAGAGAGAAGAGGAAGTGAGACGAGATGAGAGGGGAGAAGAGATGAGAGATGAGAGAGGACGTTGAGAGGAAGAGAGATGAGAGAGAGAGAGAGAGAGAGAGAGAGAGGAGAGATATAGATGAGAAGATGAGAGAGGACAGAGAGAGAGGAAGAGAGAGGGAGGAGAGACGAGAGAGAGAGGAGAGAGGAGAGAGAGAGAGAGGGACGAGATGAGAGAGAGGGAGGAGGACGAGAGAGAGAGAGAAGAGGAGAGAGAGAGACGAGAGGAAGAGAGAGAGAGAGGAAGATGAGAGAGAGAGAGGAGGAGGAGAGATTGAAGAGGAGAGAGAGAGAGAGAGAGAGAGTTAGATGAGGAGAGAGAGAGAGAGAAAGGAGAGAGGAGAGAGAGGAGATCGAGAGAGAGAGAGAGAGAGAGATGAATGAGATGAGAGAGTGGAAGAGGAGAGAGGCGATGAGAGAGAGAGAGAGAGGAGATACAGAGAGAATTGAAAGAGAGGAGAGTGGAGAGAGAGAGACAGAGAGACTGAAAGAGAGGAGAGAGAGGGAGAGACAGAAGAGCGAGAGGAGTGCAGGAGAGATGACGAGGAGAGGAGGAGAGATAGAGAGAGGGAGAGACGGAGATGAGGGAGAGGAGAGGGAGGGGGGGAGAGAGAAGCTGAGAGGAGATGAGAGAGAGGAGAGAGAGCAGAGATGGGAGTGAGAGGAGAGAGAATGAGGAGAGAAGAGAGGAGGAGGGAGAGAGAGAGGAGAGAGCACTCGAGGACAGAGCCGACAGAGAGAGAGAGAGGGACTGAAAAAAAGAGGAGAGAGGTAGAGGAGAGGGGAGAGAGAAGATGAGGTCGAGAGAGATGAGGAGATGGAGAAGAGGGAGAGAGAGAGAGAGGAGAGACGATCGAGGAGAGGAGAGAGATGGGAGAGGAGAGAGAGAGAGAGAGATGAGGAGAGGAGACGAGAGACGGGAGATTAGAGAGGAGACGAGATGAAGCGAGTGGTTGACGACGAGAATGAGTGAGACGGGGAGAGGAGAGAGGAGAGGGAGAGAGAGAGAGCGGAAGAAGAGAGACGAGGAGGGGGAGAGGAGGAGAGGACTAAGACATGAGACGGTGGATCGAGAGAGGGAGGAGGGAGAGGGAGGAGAGAGAGAGAGAGATAAGACGGAGAGAGAGAGAGTCGAGAGAGGAGAGAGAGAGAGAGAGAGAGAGAGAGAGAAGGGGAAGAGACGGAGAGAGAGAGACAGATCAGAAGAGAGGACGAGAGGAAAGACGAGAGAGAGAGACGAGGGAGAAAGAGAAAGGAGAGGAGAGAGAGAGAGAGACAGGAGTGAGAGAGAGAGACGAGAGTGAGAGGAGAGAGAGTCTACGATGACAGAGGAGTCCGAGGACGAGTGAGAGATGAGAGAGAGAGGAGATGAAAGAGAGAGAGACGAAGAGAGACAGAACCTTTACTGAACCAGAGAGAAGATGAGAGAAGAAGGACAGAGAGGAGGAGAGGGGAGAGCGAGAAGACGAGAAAGAGAGAGAGAAGAGAGATGGATCGAGAGACGAAGAGCGAGAGAGGAGAGAGAGACGAGACGAGAGCAGAGACAGATGAGGGACAGAGTGAGAGATTCAGCGAGACCAGAAAGAGAGAGAGAGAGAGAGGAGATAGAGAGAGGAGAGAGAGAGAGAGAGAGAGACAAAGTGAGATTGAGAGAGACCGAGCAGAGAGACAGAGAGAGGGAGAGAGAGGGAGAGAGAAATGAGGAGCGAGGATGAGAGAGAGAGAGAGTGGGGGAGAGAGAGGACAGAGGAAAGAGAGAGTGGGAGGACGATGAGAGGAGAGCGACTGAGAGAGAGGAAGAGAGAGATGGATGAGAGAGAGACAGACAGACTCGAGAGAGGAGGGGGAGAGAGAGATTGAGGAGAGGAGAGCAGGAGATCGGGAGAGAGGAGAGAGATAGAGAGAGAGAGAGAGATGAGAGAGAGCGTGCTGAGAGAGAGAGAGAGAGAGAGAGAGGGATCGATGAGTGCCGGGGGGAGAGAGATGAGGAGAGAGAGAGAGATCGAGAGAGAGAAGAGCTGAGGGAGACGGAGGAGATTGTGGAGAGAGGGGTGCGGGAGAGGGAGATTCTGAGAAGGGAGAGGATTGAGAGAGAGGGGAGAGAGATTAGATTGAGTAGACGGGAGGATGAGGGAGAGAGAGATGATGAGGAGAGAAGCAGAGACGAGAGGAGAGAGAGGGACAAGAGGGAAGAGGAGGGAGAGAGGGGGGAGAGTGATAGAGAGAGAGGTAGAGAGAAGAGAGAGAGAGAGGAGAGAGAAGGGGAGATACAGAGAGAGAAGACGAATACTGAGAGAGAGAGACACTGAACAACGTAGAGAGTACTTTAGAGGAGATGGAGGTGACTAGAGATAGGCAACGGACGAGTGAGAGAGGAGAGAGAGATGAGAGAGAGATGAGAGATGGAGGGAGACTGAGAAGAGGGAGAGAGAAAGATGGACGACGGACAGAGAGGTTGAGGTAGAGCGGGAGGGCTTAGAGAATGTGAGGAGAGAGTGGGGGGGGGAGAGGGAGATTGAGAGAGGAGGGTCGAGGAGGAGAGAGATTGGGAGAGAGAGGAGGGGGATTGGGGGGGGAGGGAGAGATGGAGAGAGAGTAGAGGGGGGTGGGAGGGGGGGAGATGGTTGAGAGAGAGGTGAGAGAGGAGAGAGAGAGAGGAGATAGACAGAGGCAGAGGAGGAGGAGACAGATAGACCTAGAGAGGGAAAGATTGGAGACAGAGAGATCACACGGTCAAGATGGAACAAGGCTGGGCTGTTACAAATAGGGTAGTCAGGTCCTCAATTTATAGGGGAAACCCCACCCAAAAAATAACAAAACCAATCGCCTTTGCAAGGGGAGAAAGGCTTCCTATCAGCCTGTCCGGGTCAGCCATCTCCCACAATAAGATTGACTGAAGCCAGAGGAGGTAGATCAGGAGATGGGAAAGTGAGAAGAGTGAGAGAGGAGGGGGGGGGGGGGGGCGGGGGGACATAGAAATGGCAAGATGATAAAAAGGAAAAGAGAGGGAGAGGAGGGAGGGAGGGAGGAGAGATGAGAGGAGGAAGCTTCAAACTTCAAATACTTTATTTTACAAGGATAAGAATTTAGGCTGGGCCGACTAGAATAGAGGGGCAGACCATTAGGGGATGTCCTTTATGAGTTGCAATAAGGCATTGGAGAGAGAGACGTTGATAGGGAGATAAGAGGACTTGGACGAAGAATGCACCGAGAGAGAGAGAGACGAAGAGAGAGGACGAGAGAGAGAGAGATGAGACAAGAGAGAGATGAGCGAGAGAGAGAGGACAGGAGAGAGAGATGACGAGGTAGGGGAGAGAGGAGGGAGGAGAGGAAGAGACATCGAGAGAGTTGGATAGAGGAAAGACGGGGAGAGATGAGAGAAGGAGAGAGAGAGGAGAGAGAGAGGAGAGAGATCGAGAGAGACGGAGACACAGAGACGATTAAACTCAGCGTCAAACGCATAGAACTAGAAACAGTATTCACAGAAGAAGTGAATCTGAGACAGAAAAAAACAATCAGAACAAGGGCGTCGCCGAGCGGCGGACATGTCCGTCACCAGCAATGCCACGCACTTGCGACACCCCGTAGAGTGTCACATCCTGACACAAAATTGGAAGGGATTCTGAGTCTTCTAGTTCACGAGATACAGCTTGAAGAAGAAATATATAGCGCAAAGAAGGAAATTTCGGTTTTCAAGGTCACACTTCAAGAGGCAGAGGTCAGCATGGAGATAATTTATGCTCGGATGTTTTCGTCTCTAGGGTATACAGTACCACACACAATCTGAAGCGCTTCTGTCAAGTACAATGTGGAAAATATGGCTTAAAACCCAATGTCAGACTTGATCGGTATGCCACCATCAGAACAGGCATAAGCCAAAGTACCTTCATGCCAAATTTGAAGACTCTAAGACTAACGGTGTGGGAGTTATGGCCCCTGAAAGATTTTCGGTTTTCAAGGTCGTACGCCAAGGTCAAGGTCACGACGGCAAAATGGTTTGCGCGGATGCCTTCCTCTCATGGTGACACACCAGCACACACAATTTGACGTGATTCTGTCAACCCGTTCGAAAGATATCCTTGGGACAGACAGAAGAAGAGAGATAAAAATGACCCTCCGATTTTCAGGCTCCAGCGATCTTTTTGACCTTGACCTTGACCTTGATCGGTATGCCATCATCAGAACGGGCATAAGCCAAACCACCTTCATACCAAGTTTCAACATCCTATGTTGATCGGTGCCCGAGGTATAGAGGCTAAAACTAGATTTTCGGTTTTCAAGGGATCAAGGTCACGACGGCACAATGGTTTTTGCGCCGATTCTCTTTCTATTTGGTGGGGACAGAGCACACCTTCACACAAAATTTGAAGCGATTCGGTCAAGCGGTTCGGGGAGATATCCTTGGGGGACAAGGACAGGGGAAAAAGAACGAAAAAAAAAAGAGGGGAAAAAAAAACAAAAGCCCAGACACCAGAGATCGCAAGAGTCCGGATCACCTTCGGTGACGGACAACAAAAAGATAATTTATTGGGAGGAAAAAACACAAAAAAATATAAACCGCAACGTATGCAAAGATTCTTCAACAAAAATGCGTTTTTCAGGTCATGTGGGGGATCCAATTAGGATGGCCTCCCCACCCCAACCGGCGGGACCCCACCCCCCAGTGCCACGGAGGAGATGGGGGCTCAGAGATGAGAGGGAACCCCGGGAGGGAGATTGATAGAGAGATTAGAGATTGGCGAGAAACAGACCAGGATCGTGAGTCGAAGAGGTGAGGAGAGAATTGCGGTGGAGAGGGAGTCTTTTCGGTGACGATTTGACGAGACCCACAGAGAATGGGAAGATTGGACAAAAAAGGGGGGGGGGGAGATTCCGATTTGGGAGAAGAACGAAGAGAACGATACTAGAGAGAGAATGCGAAGGAGGATGGAGACCCCCCAGGGAGAGACGATACCCCCCCCCCCCCAGATTGAGAGAAGACGAGAGGACTGCTGAGTAGAGAGAGAGAGGGAGTGTAGATACTGATGAGAGAGAGATTGTTAGACTGGAGAGGACGAGAGAGTCCCTCCCCCCCCCACGCCCCCGCCCCCCCCCCCCCCCCCGACCCCCACCCACCCCCCCGGAGACCTGAGAGGAGACGAAGAGGAACATTTTCTGTAAGGTCGACGCCACGGTCAGCCATCTCCCAAAATAAATTGCCTGAAGCCAAATCAGGCAGGAGAAGAGCTTGAAGGGGAATGGGGAGGAGAGATGGGGGGTCTAACATAGAAATGGCCGAGAGTCTGAGAGAAGAGTGATAGAAAAAAAAGGGGGAAAAGAGAGAGAGAGATGAGAGAGAGAGAAGTGAGAGTGAGAGAGAGTGGGGGGGAGAGAGGGGGAGAGAGAGAAGAGAGAGAGAGAGAGGGAGAGAGAGAGAGGCCAGAGAGAGTGAGAGAGAAGAGAGAGACGAGGAGGAGAGAGAGAGAGAGAGAGATTTTTCGAGAGAGAGCGAGACGAAAGAGAGGATTTTATAAGAATCTAGGGCATAAAGAGACAGAAAGAGAGAGAGGGGGGAGAGAGAGAGAGAGAGAGAGGAGAGGAGAGAGAGAGAGGAGAGAGAGAGGGAGAGAGGAGAGAGAGAGGAGAGAGAGAGAGGAGAGAGAGAGGAGAAGGACGAGAGAGAGAAGAGAAGAGAGAGAGAGATAGAGAGGTGAGAGAGAGAGAGAGATGGAGAGAGAGGAGAGACGAGAGAGAGGTGTGAGAGAGAGTGGAAGGAGAAGAGGGAGAGAGAGAGAGATATGAGAGAGAGAGAGAGAGAGAAAGAAAAAGAGAGAGAGAGAGAGAGAGGAGAGAGAAGAGCGCGAGGAGAGAGAGAGAGAGAGGAGAGAGAGAGACGAAAGAGAGATGGAGAGAGGCAGAGAGAGAGAGAGAATGAGAGGAGAGAGAGAATAAAGGAGGAGAGAGAGAGAGAGAAGGAGAGAGAGAGAGAGATAAGAGAAGAAGAGAGAGGAGAGAGAAAGAGAGCGTAGAGAAGAGAGAGAGAGACGAGAGAGGGAGAGAGAGGAGGAGAGAGAGAGAGACTAGGAGAGAGAGAGAGAGAGAGAGAGAGAGGAGAGGAGACGAGAGAGAGAGAGAGGCAGAGAGGAAGAGAGAGGAGGAGAGACAGAGAGAGGGAGCCGAGGAGAAGAGAGAGAGACCAGAGTGCAGAGAGAGATGAGACGAGAGAAGAGCGGAGGAGAGAGAGATGAGAGGGGGAGAGAGAGAGAGAGTGGAGAGATGAGAGAGAGAGAGAGAGTAGAGAGAGAGAGAGAGAGAGAGAGAGAGAGAGAGAGAGAGAGAGAGAGAGAGAGAGAGGAAAAAGGAAAGAGGAGAGAGATTGACGAGGTGAGAGAGAGAGAGAGAGAGAGAGGAGAGAAGAGATGAGAGGGAGAGAAAGAGAAGAGAAGAGAGACGGGGAGGAGAGTGAGAGAGAGAGAGAGTGAGAGAGCGTGAGAGAGAGATGAGAGAGAAAGGAGAGAGAGAGAGAGAGTGGAGAGAGAGAGAGATGAGAGAGAGGTGAGAGAGATAGAGAGAGAGAGAGAGGTGAAGAGAGGAGAGAGAGAGAGGAAGGAGCGAATGAGAGAGAGAGATTGATAGTGAGAGAGAGAGAGAGAGAGAGGAGAGAGAGAGAAGCAAGACGGACAGAACAGAAAATCAAGAACAAAAACGTTGGGTGCACGAGGGAAAGAAGGTGGTAAAACCGAAATATTGGCCTAAAAACAACGCAAAGTAAAATAAAACAACACGGGTTTAACACAAAAAAAAAGAAGGAGAGGTCAATTGAAACGAAGACAGAAAGAGAGAACGAAAGAAAGAAAAAAAGGAAGGAAGGAAGGAAGAAAGCCAGAAAGTATACTGGATGGATTTGATGGCGATGGACCAAAAAAATCTTGCACGAAAAACAATGCAATAAAGAAGAATGACATTGCATAGGCCAACGACACAACAGAAATAAATGCAAAAGAAGAGGAGATTGTAACAAGGTGCATTGAAGAGAACAAACGTGGAATAATGAGAATCCTAGAAAGACTCACTTATTATGGAACATTATACAGTAAGGCCGGGTTCACATTAGACGCGTAAGTTCCGTAACGGAAATCCATACATAGGCCTAAGGCCGGGTTCACATTAGACGCATACGTTCCGTACGGACAACCCTAAATAAGTGGAAGAAAGAAGGATACAAGTTTACGCATATAGGGGAAATTCGGACACGTGCGCAAATCTTTTCCCTTCTTTGTTTCACTTGTTTATGGATTGTGCACGGGTTTCCGCACGGAATATCCGCTTATGTGCGTACACGGCCTAAAAGCCATTCTGTTTAGTCACAGAAGTACATACACACACACACACACACACAAACTCACGCACTCACGCACTCACCACGCACGGCAAGCACGCACGCACGCACGTACACACACACACAAACACGAAAACGCACGCACGCACGCACGCACACGCACACGCACACACACGCACACACACACACACGCACGCACACACACACACACACACACACACACACACACACACACACACACACACACACACACACACACACACACACACACTTTAAAACAATGTATGTAACAAAAAGGGGCCAAAACCAAAAGAGACAAGTCGTAAATTTAATTAAACAGATAATCTTCACAAAGAGAAGAAAACACAATAACCTTGACCAAAAAAAGAGGTCTTCTTTAAGCTTCATAAATCTGACGCCCCACTTGTTCCAAGTTAAAGCGCTTCAGGCAACGTAAGCAATCTCCACGGAATAGCCCAACGAATGACAAAACAAACCAAACAGCACCAGAAAACAAAACACAAACAAACAGACCCAAAAAACCCACAACACCCGTAAAAAGTAAAGAACAAGTAAGATTCAAATCTATGTCTTTTGCATAATAAAAATCAAGAAAAGCCAGGAATAAAATACTCGAGAGATTGTTGTCGTTTTACAGTTGAAATAACAGCAACAAAGATATGCACAAGACATGAAAATGAATATATTAGGTTTTAGGTATTAGGTACTTTATAGTCACAGAGGCATCTCTGTGAAATTCGGGTTGCTCCCACCTGGAGAGTGCGTGGCAGCCCGAGGCGCGCCACCCATTTATTTTTTTTATTTTTTTGCATCGATTTTTGTGTGACTGATGACGAAGGAAAGGGGGGTGGAGGGTACATGTTGACCCAATGACAACTTTTTCGCTGCCATTGGGTTTAGCGTGTGCTAAGTGCATGGGCACATGGTACCTCGGTTTATCGTCTCATCCGAAAGACTCCACGTTCAGACCGTAAGGCCTAGTGCAAAATGAGAGGAAAAATCCCTTGTACCCAGGTTCGAACTCGGGTTTACTTGACACC
>CM065685.1:9325721-9328221 GCA_017654935.2 Phymorhynchus buccinoides | reverse complement strand
TTAAGTCGGACATGCTGAGCCTACCTATTTCTTAGTTAGGCTCATAAAGGCAGCATGACACATCTGCGCTCATATGACATGAAACTGTCTGAGCGAACGAAGAAGAAGAAGAAGGTCGTAGGTACCGTGATACCTTTAACCCTTGCGCCGCCAAGTCTCATTTTAGCACCACAGTGATTTAACACCTATGTCACTAAAAGGCATCAAATTGGGGTCTATTATCCAAAGACCCTATTGTCTTAGTTTTGGGAAGCAAGGATAGGCCTTATTTTAGATATATTACAGACGAATGCCCAATACTGCACATGGATTCTTATTCTATGCCCAGGTAAATTCAATGGCAATTTGTTTGGCTGAAATGTGGCTGGCGGTGAAAGTGTTCATGTCTGTGTCGTGATTCACGTGAAATACTTCCTCCTAAATATAACTCTACCATTTTCGATCGGTGTACTCAAGTAGACCGCAATGTACTACTCAACTAAAATGCCTGATACAAAAATGCAGATTAAAAAATAGAAAAAGATTCGTTTACGGGGGACTACAGACATTAATAGTGAATCATGTCTCACAAATGTCACAATCGGATCGCATGCATTCCTTGTGATCGAATCGTATGCAGTGTAGCGGCTCATTTATGGAGAGATGGAGAACACTGAGGAGAAAATGAGGATGAAGAAGCATGGGCAGTGAAAGGGTTAAAGGTTATAGAGTGCAAGGGTTAAAGGTCATAGAGTGCAAGGGTTAAAGGTTGAGAGTGTAACGGTTAAAGGGTACAGGGCAGGAGTCTGGATGATGCTCGGTGTGTGTGTGTGTGTGTGTGTGTGTGTGCGTGTGCGTGTGCGTGCGTGCGTGCGTGCGTGCGTGTGTGTGTGTGTGCGTGTGTGCGTGCGTGTGCGTGCGTGCGTGTGTGCGTGTCTAAGTGTATATATGTGTGTGTGCGTGCGTGCGTGCGTGTGCGCGCACACACACATACACGCGAGCACATACACGCGCGTGTGTGTATATGTGTGTGTGTGTGTGTGTGGCGATGGTATGAGTGTGTAGTCAGCAATGATAGAGAGGAAAAAGGAGATATTAAAATGTGAACTCTTTTTTCCCAACAAAAACCACAGACCACAGTCTTCGTAAATGGCAAAGTTTATTGAGCTATCACTACAAAGCAAATCATGTGAATGTGGTAAAGGTTATGCATGTTGTTTCTTACAAATTGATAACCCGCCTTCAAAATACAACATCATTAATTTTAGTAGAATCGTCTTTGTTTTGTGTGCTTGAAGAACACAAAATCAGTCCCTGAATTGTGAATAGTCTGCTATGCAATTGCAACGGACATCAAAGTCACTCTTTAGAAAAATAAAAAGCGATACCCTTCCCCCCATCCCACCCCCCGTGGGGGTACCGGGCTATCTTTTGCATATATACTTCCCCCACCTTCTGTGAGGTACAATCGTTCTGCATTACTGGCCCATTCTCCTACCCTTTTTTTCAAGAATCGCCTGCACAGAATTTCTTTAGCCGAAGACGGGCATGCTGGGCCTAACTATGTTTTAGCTAGGCGCATAATGGCAGCAGGGCGCAGCTGCACTAATATGATATGACATTATCTGAGCGATCGAAGAACAAGAACAAAACGAAGAACAAGAAGATCAAGACTACTACTACTACTACTACTACTGCTGCTGCTACTGCTACTACTACTACTACTACTAATAATAATAATAATACGTATAATGATACTAATAACAATAATAAGAATAATATTTTTTAAAAATCAATAATAATAGTAGTAGTAGTAGTACTACTACTACTACTACTACTACTACTACTACTACTAATACTAATAATAATAATAATAATAATAATAATAATAATAATAATAATAATAATAATAATAATAATAATAATAATAATAATAATAAATAATAGAAGAAGAAGAAGAAGAAGAAGAAGAAGAAGAAGAAGAAGAAGAAGAAGAAGAAGAAGAAGAAGAACAAGAAGAACAAGAAGAAGAAGAAGAAGGAGGAGGAGGAGGAGGAGGAGGAGGAGGGAGGAGGAGGAGGAGGAGGAGAACAACAACAACAACAACAACAAGAACAAAAGCAAGAACAAGAAGAAGAAGACAACGTAAAGCCTTCAGACTGGAGATGATTGTGGTGGTGGGAGGTAGCAAAGGCAGAGAGGTGGGAGAGAAACAAGGAAGTCGGTGACTCAGTGTTTATCACCTGGCCTGCCTGTCAGGGAGGGAATCACACAACAGAGAAGAGGAAGCCAGGGACGGTATTCATGTCGATATAGCATGAGACTTAGCATGATGCTAACTTAGAAGCTCTTCCAATGTCCTATAGGATTTAATACCGTCCCAGGTATACATCTTCAGCTATAATTTATACAAAGAGCCTGCGTGTCATTCTGTTTGTTTGACTTGTTCTGTTCTTAATGGATTCTTATTGAAAACTAACGAAATGATTGTAGGCATGTCCTTGCCATTCATATGTATAAA
>CM065685.1:9303221-9320721 GCA_017654935.2 Phymorhynchus buccinoides | reverse complement strand
ATGGTAAAAATCCTCCTTTTCAAAGGATGAAAACTGGACCTAAACCCTAATTTGTTAACGTTAAAGTGTGTACGCATAACTACGCATTGTGCTCGACTATTTTGTTTTGTTGTTGCAACTTTGGAACTCCTCTCTAGAACATGCTTAGTTTATGCATGCATGTGTCCAGTTCATGCACTCATCACCAGTATTAATCATTGATATGTGTGACCTTTCGCACTGTAGGTTCACACAGCACGTTAGTGCAGTGTCCTAATGAGCTTGGCGAAGGTTGGCTTCATTGTAAGTCTGTGGGAAGCGTCAGCGGCTGCGTGTGATTCTCGATAGGCGTTCAAGACTGCACTTGGTCATCTCCAAACATGGAACACTCAATTTCTGTTTCAGTAAAGTCTTATTTTTTGTGTATTTGACGGTTTAAGAATTTGGTTAGGGATAGGGTGAGGGTTAGGGCTAGGGCTAGAGTCAGTTTAATTTAAGATTGAATGGTTAGAAGATAAACATATAGTTTAGCTCAAAAACCGACATTGTCACGCGAATGGCGTCACTTTCCATATTTGGAGATGACCAAGTGCAGCATTGAACGTCTTGTGTGATTCTCTGCTTTCCTACCCGAAGCGTCTATTTGCAACCATTGCTGTTGGTCAGTAGTTGGTGCACTGGCTGTGTAAACGTGCCACAGAGAGAGAGAGAGAGAGAGGGAGGGGGGGGGGGGGAGAGGGAAAGAGATTCTGAATCTTTTAAATGATGATAGTCTGTTCACAACGCATTTCAAGCACCTAAGTCAAAAAAAGGTTCTAAGAATAACTCCCGCAACGTAATTCTGTCAGTTCCTTCAGTGTTCAGTATTTCACTGTCCAGTCCTTTTACAAATTCGAAGCACTCTGAGAGATAAGAAAGGGTTTTGTTACTGCTTGCCTAGCCTATGTCTAGTTCTTGCGTTGATCATGCAAAGGTATTGGTGCATCAATGATTGATGTGTGTGGCCTTTCACGCGGTTGGTTTTCAGTACTTGCGGAGATGATTAGCTTAACGTCCACTTGGTCGTGGACCCTTATGGACAGAGTTCTTGAAGACTTGGTCTTCCTGTGGATGAAGATGGCGATGAAAGAAGAGACGATGAGACAGAAGTCAAAACGTGGTAGCCGTCGTGTAAGAGTCCCGTAACAGCGCGGACGCTCGAACGTAGGGGTTTGCCGTCGGTGACTGGAACATTCAGATGGAATCCGAGTCTGAATGTTGTTCCTGTCCTTCATGCCTAAGATGAAATCAGCATCGTCGTAGCAGAAAGGAGATGGTGTAGCATTGTGAGACCCGCAGGTTGTCGATCTCAACGCCCGCTTTGCTTGTCGCCGGTTGCTGGCTGCTACCCCTCTCCTAAAGGTCGTCCTCAGGACCTCCGGGCGGCCTTCTCCGTACATAGGTGTTGGCGCCGTCGTCACACGGGCGGGAGACACGCGGTCGAGTGGAACAGTTTCTGCAGGCGGATGATTCTCCCCAGTAGAAGGCTGGCCTCCGGCTCGGAACATTGCACCCGGAGCAACTACTGAGCATCGGCGGTCTTGTTGGCTCAAGGCCAACGCTGCAGAGATCATCCAAGTCGCCGTATGTCGCCCCGTCTGCAAGCCAAGTCACCCAACACCCGCGGCGAGGGAGGTTGACTGCGCCGCCCTTGCTGCTATCTGCCACCTAACAGCACTTCGAGTGTATGTCACCCTACACAAGGGAATGCTTCAGTACTTGAGTGCATGGTCCTACTAAAGTGATGGAAGGAGGTTGGCATGGTAAACATCGCCTGCCATGTGTCACTGTCGGCATTGGTAGTGCTGTGTGTCTGTCTAGGGCATTATTGTGTCAGTAGTTGGTCTACCAACTGCTTAACTCTTTCATTCCTACCAGCATTAATGTAAGCGTGTCAGAGCGAAGAGACAGAGAGAGAGAGAGAGAGAGAGAGAGAGAGAGAGAGAGAGAGAGAGAGAGAGAGAGAGAGAGAGAGAGAGAGAGATTAAATGAAATGAAATGATTTGTTTTATTCCATAAGGCCAAGGCCCCCTTTGGAAGAGGGGATCATAACAAATACTATAAACATTCCTACATATAAACGCAAAAATAAACATTCCAGTTATAAGAGAGAGAGAGAGAGAGAGAGAGAGAGAGAGAGAGAGAGAGAGAGAGAGAGAGAGAGAGAGAGAGAGAGAGAGAGAGAGAGAGAGAGAGAGAGAGAGAGAGAGAGACATAGAGAGAGAGAGAGAGAGAGAGAGAGAGAGAGAGAGAGAGAGAGAGAGAGAGAGAGAGAGAGAGAGAGAGAGAGAGACACTGGACACTGGATACTGGACATTTTTTTTTATATTGACAATAGCTTTTTACAGCCTTAATGCCAAAGGGGGTGCATTAGATAACAAAACATACTAACGGCGAACGAAAGGATAAAAAACAGAACTTATAAACATAATGACTGAAATGAACGAAAACATGTATTTAAGTAACTGTGTTAACAACAATCTGTAAAGCATTAATTCACACACACACACACACACACACACACACACACACACACACACACACACACACACTCTTATTAGTTATGCATCCACTTTATGGGATAGTGCAAGTGAAAGTAATCTGAATTATATAACTCGCTTACTGTGACGAGGTAATGGGTTAAAAGGCTAAGTCTCTAGGGAAGACTTTAGATAATTTGCCTTTAGCCCACTTCTCTAGGGTATGGGAGATGAGCAACTTTCCCGGCCCCTTTTCATCTAATAAATTTATATTTGTGCCCGGGTTCTGGCTCGTCAGATGGTTGTAAGAAATACAAGTGGTTGATTTGCTCTAAATGGCAGACAGAGAGAAGTAGGGTTTTACATGAAATTACAAGACTCCCACTCTCATCAGTCTGACCAAAGGGTTCAGGATTATTTGACACTTGTATTTTATTTACTCCCAAAATCTGCATAAGATTATGCAACAATAATAATAAAGCAGCTCAATGGCGCCAAAACAAAATATGGTTAAAACACAATGAAATCCGAAAGGATTCACAAGACTTTTGTCTTTCTATAAGGTTCGCCCCATGCCGGAAGGGTTACTAATTATTTTTCGGTGTCCGTAGGAAAGTTCAAATGATTGGCGCAGTCAGGTAGACTTAGCTGTTTGAAGTTCTGGGCTTGCTCGTCAGGTGAGAGTAGCTCCCAGTCGTTCCTATTACGGCTTCGCGGGATGGCACGGTTCAGGCGTGGTCTCCTCGCGGATTCTGGGTGCGGGTTGTCTTGGCGACGGACCCGTCTTGGTGCTTGGTGGAGTCCGGGATAATCTTCCGGCCCACGATGCCCTGCTGATAATCACAGGAGAAGGTGGATGTAGATCTCTATGGCTTAGAGACAAGGGGCTTCAGTCGGCAGGGAATTAGTGAATCCCAACCGGCTTGAAGGCTTCCCTTGTACAATAGCACTACATGTAGTTAATAAATAAACTGAATTTCAGTTAACAAACTGAGATCAGTAAAACATAAAAGGTGATCAAGACAACATCACTCTCCATCCAACACCTGGAAAGGAAGGGTATCATAAAGTGCAAGATTGCGGCCCATAGGTTTCCTACTAAAAAATAGTGCAAGATTGCGGCCCATAGGTTTCCTACTAAAAATAGACAAAAGGGTTAGTAGGCATAAACTCCGGTTTTGGTACCAAAAGTGTTCAAGTCAAAAACACACACACACAAATAATCAGTGCACATAAATAGAATAGAATGTTTACCACTTCTTTTCTATAACATATCTATCTACTCCTTATTCATCATTGAACATAGGATCTAGATCAAAACTAGAGTCAAACACACAAGATCTCAATCACCTGCCATCAATAATACTTACTAGTGGGCTTATGATGACTGGTTGTGAGTGTTGCTCTAGCTACGTTTCAGCATCTTGTGTGACAACTTTTTCTCACCACTCCAATTATAGCCTTCACTTTCAAACAATGAAAGCCTGCTATTGGTGGATTACAGTCCACACGTCACAAGATTGCTGTTCTAAATGTACCGAGCAATCACGCGCCTATTCCATCCTTAGCACATTCCTGACATTCCTAACCTTGTGATTCAAACAGCAAAACCATCTTCAAAGGGAGATAACCTTGGTTGTCACTTTCTTGTGATGAGCCGGTAGAAAGGGGGGGGGGGGGGGGGGGGGGGGGGGGGGGGGGGGGGGGGGGGGGGGGGGGGGGGAGGGTGAAGGGAGGTAACCTCGGTAGATGGTACGTGCCGACCAGGGAGAAAGAGATAACGCCCTTCCGCGGCGTTCGTTTGAAGCAGCGGGGCAATTAACGTGGCGGCTGGACAGAGAAATGTAAAGGCGAGGGGGGGGGGAGGGGGGAGGGGAGAAGGGGGGGGGGGGGGTGTAGATAAGAAATAAAGAAAGTGGGTCGCGCGGGACACTTACGTCACACTTACATAAAAGAGCTTTAAAGCTAGTTTTACTTAAATCTAGTAGCCTGACTGTAAATGACTACAAACAACTAAACATCCTTCCTTTTAAAGACAGGCTTTTCTATAACAAATGCCTATGTATGTTTAATGTTGTAAACGGAACTGCCCCGAAGAAAATTATAAGCTCTTTTAAAATAAATGAAAATCGACACACTCACATGCTTTCGTTTCCTAAACCCCGAAATGATCTATTCAAATCCAGCTTGACATACTCTGGAGGAAACACATGGAACAACTTGCCAGCATTCTTGAAATTATGTCCATCTAAATCTACTTTTAAAAGAACTTTAAAGAAGTATTTGATTGATAAATTGTAAAATTTTAATTTATTATTATGTATATTCGCATGTATATAAATATGTAAAAAAAAATGTTACTCTTCCTCCCCCCCCCCCCCCCCCTATCTTTTTCTTTTCTTTCCTTTTCTCCCAATTGTTATGTTTTGTGCGCTCTCTCTCTCTATCTCTCTCTCTCGTTTGATTTATATATATATTTATTTATTTTTTTTTTTACTTTTTATTTCTTTAAATTTATACTCATTTATGAATGTTTTCTGTGGGTTTTTTTTCTATTATTATTATGCATTTTCATGATGTTTGTATTTTTGTTGGAGGGCAGGATGAAAAAAAGCCTTGTTAGCTTATTCTTTAACCCTCAATAAAGATCATTTTGACTTGACTTGACTTGACTTGACACACGCACGCACACACGCACACACACACACACACACACACACACACACACACACACACACACACACACACATGCGCGCGCAAGCGTGCGCGTGCACTCACGCACAACATATAAATTGTTGATCATCCAACTTCGATCAATGCTCCGCATGTCTAATCCTATTATCTCTCTCTCCGTCTCTCTCTCTCTCTCTCTCTCTCTCTCTCTCTCTCTCTCTCTCTCTCTCTCTCTCTCTCTCTCTCTCTCTCTCTCTCTCTCTCTCTCTCTCTCTCTCTCTCTCTCTCTCTCTCTCTCTCTCTCTCTCTCTCTCTCTCTCTCTCTCTCTCTCTTTTTTTTTTCTTCCAAAAACAAATGATCATTTATCTCTCTTACTTCATTTCTAACCTACACTCGCTTAATTCCCTTGTTTTATCAACTGTATCAACGTCATCAAAATAAAGCGAAGAGAGAGAGAGAGAGAGAGAGAGAGAGAGAGAGAGAGAGAGAGAGAGAGAGAGAGAGAGAGAGAGAGAGACAGAGAGACAGAGAGACAGAGAGAGGCAGAGATAGAGAGGCAGAGATAGAGACATTCCGTGACAATGTATTAATTGCCATTGGCAATACAATCTTCATGGCAAGGGGACACGCGATTTGAAATTAACTAATAATCAAGGCAAGCGGGAAAAGGTGGAGACATAGACACAGAGAGAGAGAGACAGAGACAGACAGAGACTGAAATAGAGACATAGACAGTAGGAACAGCAGGATGACAGTGATCGCCATTGCTGTCAACAAGTTTCTATTAACGGGCTGTTTAGGCGGATTTATCGTCCTTAGCACTAGGCACCAGGCGGCCTTCCCATCCACAGGCAGTTTCCTGACAACGGGAAACTCACTCTCTCTTTCTCTCTGTCGCGCTCTCAGGGAAGTCGTATAAGTCGGGAGAGTAATCGCCTGTTGCGCGAACAGAAGCGCTCATTTAAGGGGGGTGGGTAGGATAGAATAGGAGTGGAATGATGATGGGGAACATGTGCATTTTCCAGAACTAGAGCGTGAAAACGCCAGATCAACCAGCCGCACGGCAACATTTTGGGGACCCAGTCAATGATCAATGATCTCATTGATTCGTGACTCCAGGAAACAACACTTCAGCAAAATGGTATCCATAAACAACGACGCATCTACTGTATGGCGGTCACACATACGTCTAATCGCCAGCGGATTAATAACTAGGGGAAGACGGGGTAGAAAGCCCATGGGCGGGTAAGAAGCCCATGCCAATTATCTCATGAAATAAAGCAAATGCCAGTCAAATGTTCCCATGAGACGAATGATAAACATTAACACTCGTCTCATGGGCAAAACTGTGACTGAAATGTCCTTTATTTCATGAGATAATTGGCATGGGCTTCTTACCCGCCCACGTTGGTTTTTTTTTTACCCCGTCTTCACCTATAACTGGTCGCCAGACTCATTCAATAACCAATTTATAAATTTAGCAGAGTCTCTAAGTCCAAAAGACACACCACAACCTGCTCAAGAATATAACCCACCACCGTCTCTTCAAATCTTTTTATGATACTAACATTAAACCTGGCAATTAAAAAATAACAACTGGCTTTTCACGAAGTTGGCTCTCTTATCTCAAATATAAAATTAAAAAAATCAAAATCAGTGGGACCTGATAAAATAAGTAGATATCTCCTAAAACGTTCACTTACCTACATTAATTGAACCTCTTACCTTCATGTTCTATAATGTATGTTTCTTTTATACGTGCTTCAACATATCTATGTGTGTATGTACATGCATGCTTGCGTGCGTGCGTGTGTGCGCCAGCGCGTGCGTGTATGGTTGCACGCATGGTCGCACGCGAGAGTATTACAAATTAAGCATGTGCGTATGCAAGTTTTATACATCCATATTTCAAACTATCTTTGTATCATAATATCACCTGCTTTGCTACCTTTATGTTCAAATATGTATGTGTAATAGTATGCCTTGCCACGTGTGTGTTCTATGTTCGTATTATATATATGTATCAAGGACAGATTGGAAGCATAGGCGTTGTCTAAAATCTATATCCTTGGAAAATAAAGTTTAAGTTTTCAAGGTGTTTTCTCTCTCTCTCTCTCTCTCTCTCTCTCTCTCTCTCTCTCTCTCTCTCTCTCTCTCTCTCTCTCTCTCTCTCTCTCTCTCTCTCCACTATCGGAGGCATGCGTTGCCAGGAACGACCTACCAGGGGGGAAACTGTGCCAGACACAGCCTAGTAGAGTGTGTATCAAATGCCAAGGTAACAGCTATTAATTCTGCATCGATTACAGTATTGTGCCAATGCTCTTTGAGCCTGATGACAGAGAGAGGGAGAGAGAGAGAGAGGGGGGGAGAGGGGGGGAGAGGGGGGGAGGGATAGGGGGAGAGAGAGGGAGAGGAGAGGGATGAGAGAGAGGAGATAGAGAGAGAGAGAGAGAGAGAGAGAGAGAGAGAGAGAGAGAGAGAGAGAGAGAGAGAGAGAGAGAGAGAGAGAGAGAGAGAGAGAGAGAGAGAGAGAGAGAGAGAGAGAGAGACTTCAGACTTCAAGAGAGAGAGAGAGAGAGAGAGAGAGAGAGAGAGAGAGAGAGAGAGAGAGAGAGAGAGAGAGAGAGAGAGAGAGAGAGAGAGAGAGAGAGAGAGAGAGAGAGAGAGAGAGAGAGAGAGAGAGAGAGAGAGAGAGAGAGAGAGAGAGAGAGACAGAGAGAGAGAGAGAGAGAGAGAGAGAGAGAGAGACAGACAGAGAGAGAGAGAGAATTAATAACTTTTCTTTATTGAGGATAATAGATTAAGCAACATTGCTTTTTTTCATCCAGTCCTCATGCAGAAAAATAGAAAACGAAGAAAAGAAACCAAACATAAATACAAAGAACAACCAAAAGAAAACAAACAAGGGCGTCGCCGAGCGGCAGACATGTCCGTCACCAGCAATGCCACGCACTTGCGACACCCCGTAGAGTGTCACATCCTGACACAAAATTGGAAGGGATTCTGTCTTCTAGTTCACGAGATACAGCTTGAAGAAGAAACATATAGCGCAAAGAAGGAAATTTCGGTTTTCAAGGTCACACTTCAAGGTCAAGTTCAGCATGGTGATAATTTATGCTCGGATGTTTTCTTCTCTAGGGTATACAGTACCACACACAATCTGAAGCGCTTCTGTCAAGTACCAATGTGGAAAATATGGCTTAAAACCCACTTTCAAGGCCTACTGATCGCCCGGACCGTGACCTTGACCTTGATCGGTATGCCACCATCAGAACGGGCATAAGCCAAAGTACCTTCATGCCAAATGTGAAGACACTAACACTAACGGTGTGGGAGTTATGGCCCCTGAAAGATTTTCGGTTTTCAAGGTCGTACGCCAAGGTCAAGGTCACGATGGCAAAATGGTTTGCGCGGATGCCTTCCTCTCATGGTGACACACCAGCACACACAATTTGACGCGATTCGGTCAAGCGGTTCCGGAGATATCCTTGGGACAGGCAGAAAACCAAACAAACAAACAAAAAACAAACAAAAAAATACAAACCAGCCCATGTAAAAGTCTGATCACCTATGGTGACGGACAAATACAAACCAGACGACCACAAAGTTCGGTCACCGTAGAGGTGACGGACAAAAACAAAAAAACAAAAATAGAAACCAGACGATGGCAAAGTCCGATCACCTACGGTGAATGACAATTATGCTACGGGGTGTCGCAAGTGCCTGGCATTGCTGGTGACGGAAATGTCTTCAGAGGAGAGAGAGAGAGAGAGGAGAGAGAGGAGAGAGAGAGAGAGGGAGAGAGAGAGCGAGAGAGAGAGAGGAGAGAGAGAGAGAGCTCAAGAGAGAGAGAGAGAGAGAGAGAGAGAGAGAGAGAGAGAGAGAGAGAGAGAGAGAGAGCGCTAGCTAAAATGGGGAACGGGACGTTCTGTGTGTGGCCTTATGGTTGCTTTGATCTTCTGTCCGGCTTTCCTCTGGGTGTGTGTGTGGGGGGGGGGGGGGGGGGGGGGGGGGGGGGGAGGAGCGGGGGGGGGGGGGGGGGGGGGGGGGGGGAGGGCTGGAGAGAGAGGGGAGAGATGGACATTGAGAGGGAGACTCTGTGTATGTTTGTCTGTCTGTGTCTCTCTCGTGCTTTCTGTCTGTGCCCCCCCCCCTCTATCTCTGTCTTTGTAGAGCCTATGTCTCTCTGTCTGTCTGTCTCTGTCTGTCTGTCTCTGTCTCTCTCTGTCTGTCTCTCTCTCTGTCTGTCTCTCTCTCTCTCTGTCTGTCTGTCTCTCCCTCTGTCTTTGTCTATCTATCTGTATGTGTCTCATGTCTCTGTATGTCTATGTGTCTCTCTCTCTGTCTGTCTGTCTGTCTGTCTCTCTCTCTCTCTCTCTCTCTCTCTCTCTCTCTCTCTCTCTCTCTCTCTCTCTCTCTCTCTCTCTCATTTTCATTCATCCACATCCTGACACAACATTTGAAGAGCCTATGTCTTGTAGTTCACGAGATACAGCTTGGACAATAATATATAGCGCAAAGAAGGACATTTCGGTTTTCAAGGTCACTCTCTCTCTCTCTCTCTCTCTCTCTCTCTCTCTCTCTCTCTCTCTCTCTCTCTCTCTCTCACTCTCTGTCTGTCTGTCTGTCTGCCTCTGTGCCTGCTCCAGGGCGGAGGACGTTAAACAAATTTTAATTCATCCAACTGGAACAGCAGTTGTCCTCTTTGCTCTCTGTCTATGTCTGTCTGTCTGTCTCTCTTTGTGTGTGTCTTTGTCTGTCTGTTTGTCTGTCTGTCTGTATCTCTCTCTCCCCCCCCCCCCCTCTTTCTCTCTCTGGAGGACGTTAAACAAATTTTCATTCATCCACATCCTGACACAACATTTGAAGAGCTTATGTCTTGTAGTTCACGAGATACAGCTTGGACAATAATATATAGCGCAAAGAAGGAAATTTCGGTTTTCAAGGTCAATCGTCAAGGTCAAGGTCAGCATGGCGATAATGTATGCTCGGGTGTTTTCTACTCTAGGGTATACAGTGCCAGACACAATATGAAGCGCTTCTGTTAAGTACACATGTGGAAAATATGGCTGAAAACCCAATTTATAGACCCCTACCACTTTCAAGGCCTACGATCTCCCGGACCGTGACCATCAGAACGGGCATCCGCCAAAGTACCTGCGTGCCAAATTTGAAGACTCTAACACCAACGGTGTGGGAGTAATGGCCCCTTAAAGATTTTCGGTTTTCAAGGTCGTACGCCAAGGTCAAGGTCACGACGGCAAAATGGTTTGCGCGGGTGCCTTCCTCTCATAGTGACACACCAGCACACAAAATTTGACGCGATTCGGTCAAGCGGTTCGGGAGATATCCTTGGGACAGACAGAAGGAGAAAAAATGACCCTCCGATTTTCAGGCCGCAGCGATCTTTTTTACCTTGACCTTGACCTTGATCGGTATGCCATCATCAGAACGGGCATAAGCCAAACCACCTTCATACCAAGTTTCAATATCCTATGTCGATCGGTGCCTGAGATATCGCTAAAAATAGATTTTCGGTTTTCAAGGTCGTACGTCAAGGTCAAGGTCACGACGGCAAAATGGTTTGCGCGGATCTCTTCCTATTAAGGTGGCACACCTTCACACAAAATTTGACGCGATTCGGTCAAGCGGTTCGGGAGATATCCTTGGGACAGACAGAAAAGAAAAAAAAAGAAAGAAAAAAAAAGACAAACCAGCCCATCGCAAAGTCCGTTCACCTTCGGTGACGGACAATGAGTGGAGAAAATACAATCTTAAACTAAACAATTGTCTGCCCCATCCTTCTTTTAGGCACACACAGTCAGAGAGAGAGAGAGAGAGAGAGAGAGAGAGAGAGAGAGAGAGAGAGAGAGAGAGAGAGAGAGAGACAGAGAGAGACAGAGAGAGACAGAGAGGCAGAGACAGAAACATAATCATAGAGTTAGAGAAAGAGAGAAACACAAAGACACAAAAAGAGAGATAGAGTGAAAGAGACATAGCACACACACACGCACGTACACACACACACACACACACACACACACACACACACACACACACACACACACACACACGAACACACACACACACACACACACACACACACACACACACACACACACGCACATACACACAACACACACACACATACACACACACACACACACACACACACACACACACACACACACACACACACACACACACACACACACACACACACACACACACACACACACACACACATACACACACACACACACACACACACACACACACACACACACACACACACACACACACACACACACACACACACACACACACACACACACACACACAAGATTCTATTATCCTTTCACCTTTCCCCCCTATTGGGGCATGGAGGATTTCATTAAACTTCAACTTTAAACAGACATAATAATATTCAAACATGAGTTTGCTTAATTTTAGTAGGGGAAGACGGGATAAAAAGCCCATGGGCCGGTAAGAAGCCCATGCCAATTATCTCATGAAATAAAGCAAATTTGCCCATGAGACGAATGCGAAACATTAACACTCGTCTCATGGGCAAAATGTGACTGAAATTTGCTTCATTTTATGAAAGCAAAAACCAAACAAACCCAGATCCGTTTCAGTCGACACATCATTTGTTTTTCCGTGAAAGGGCAGCATACAACAGATTGGTGTCAGGAAGGAACATTTGCAGGGCCAGAGAACAATGACGTCATGCGGACTACCGTCAATTTGAGCGAACATACCAAAAAGCGCGAATAGTTTGTAAATACAAAATGCGCGAATGTCTGATAGCCAACAAGCGCGAACAACCCACAGGCAAAAATCACGCACTATTAGTAACATTCACGCAAGTTACGAACATTGTGTGTCAGAGAGAGAGAGAGAGAGAGAGAGAGAGGAGAGAGAGAGAGAGAGAGAGAGAGAGAGAGAGAGAAGAGAGAGAGAGAGAGAGAGAGAGAGAAGAGTGTGTGTGTGTGTGTGTGTGTGTGTGTGTGTGTGTGTGTGTGTGTGTGTGTGTGTTGTGTGTGTGTGTGTGTGTGGTGTGTGTTTGTGTGTGCATGTGTGTGCGTGCGTGCGGGTGCGTGCGGGTGCGTGCGTGTGTGTGTGTGTGTGTGTGTGTGTGTGTGTGTGTGTGTGTGTGTGTGTGTGTGTGTGTGTGTGTGTGTGTGTTGTGTGTGTGTTCGTTCGTTTGTGCGTTCTCTCTCTCTCTCTCTCTCTCTCTCTCTCTCTCTCTCTCTCTCTCTCTCTCTCTCTCTCTGTCTCTCTGTCTGTCTGTCTCTCTCTGTCTCTCTCTCTCTCTCTCTCTCTCTCTCTCTCTCTCTCTCTCTCTCTCTCTCTCTCTCTCTCTCTCTCTCTCTCTCTCTGTGGGATCGTCGCTCAAATTACATGCTTCATGTTCGCGCAAATTGCATCGAGGAAAAGTCGCGCAAATTGACCTATTGGTTTAAACTTCTTTATTTCTTCCTTATAACGTAGCAAAATAATAAATATGAGAATAAAGGGCAGCAACAAGCCTTCGGCTTATATCGTGCCCGTACACATTACACAATCTAAAATTTATGAGACGGAACATAAACAGCACATAAACATTTTCCAAACATTTCCAATCAGCATTTAGATACACCAATATATGAGTTGAGCAAATTGACCTATTCGCGCTCTTTGACAACTCCCGTCCTGCATGCCCACCCGTCTCGCTGACAGTCTGTCTGCCTGAATGTATTGGATTCCCCCCCCCCCCCCCCCCCCCCCCCCTGTTTGTATTATCTGTCCATCTGATTCATGGAGAATGCACACAATCGTGATGTTGTTGTGGTTGCATGGTTTCAGATTGAAAACAAATTGACGATACAACGATTACATTCCAAAGGAACACAATGGTCTGTGCCTGTAGATGTCTGTATTTTGAGTCTGTTTGTCTAACTTTCTGTTCGTTTTCATGGCAGGTCAATGTAGATTTTGTCATTATTCCCTTGCTTGTCGTGGTAGCAAACACACTTTTTTTCTTTGTTTATTTAACTTTTTTTTCTTCAACACATTTTATAATGGACTATGAAAAGGACAGAACGCACCACATACAAAAAAAGCAAACACACTTGGTGACACGGGGTTTACATTGGCATTCATAATAACAGATGGTATGTGCCTATCTGTCCGTCTCTCTGTCTACTTATGGTGGCTTTTTTGTAGGGAAGTTATTTTTTGTAATGAAAACCAACAACAAATACCATCCATCATTGCATGATCCATACATTTTGATTTAAAATGAAAATATGTGCTTTTGTTCTGTCAAATTGATCCTCGTCTCATTCAGTGACACTGTTATCAAGCAACATATTCCAGTTTTGCACACAGTTTTCTTCTTCTTCTTCTTCTTCTGCGTTCCCATGTCATATGGCCATAATGGGTAAGGTACGTATGTGTCCGGTTTTCAGTTTTCACTGGTCTCCACGCTGCGTACAGCCGACACATTCCTATTTCGGAGGAGCTCAAAGGATAAAATATTATTTGGAAGATTGGTTTTTGAAAAAAAAGGCAGGAGAATGGGCCAATAAGACAGAAAAGAATAGTACCGGTAGATGATAGAAAGCAAAGGGAAAAGGCAGAGTCACAGAGAGCGGCAGAGTCCGGCTTATGTTATATCGGATCAATTTCAGTCGATGCATATTTTGTCAATCCTTGCACAACGTTACAGCAAAAACAGTGACAATGTTGTGGTGACACTGTAGACCTTCACCTAGGAACCGAAACCCCCCCCCCGGGGAATTTTGCAGACAGTATTTTTTGGAAAGCTTGACCCCTAAGAAGTGCAAATCAGGTTGTTTGCATTCAAACAAGTGGTGCATTTGGCCATGGTGCACTCACAAAGTTACGTAATTCCGTAACGCGATACGTCGCGACTCCCGCAGCTGGGATCTCCTTTATTCATTTATTTATTCACATAAATCATTTTGTTTTGACTTTCTGATCACTCTGGTATTGTTTACAACTTGTGTGTCTGCATTACCTTTCTTTAGAATGTATGTGGTGCACTCACAGGGTTACGTAAAGTTGCGTAATACCAAAGCCCGATACCCTGTGACTGAGGGAAGGGGAATCTCTATTGTTTCACTTTAGAATTTAAACGGATTACATTTTTCTAGACTTTGTGATCATCAAGCAATACATACTACTGACGTTTGACATGGCTGCTGTCAAAAAAGCCCTCGTCATTGTTTGGCAAAACCAACATGACTTCAAGAACGTCATTGTCAGGCTGGGAATGTTCCACCTAACATGTGCCTACATGTGTGCCCTTGGAAAAAGTCCCAAGTGCAGTGGTTTTGAAGACATTCTCGTTGAATCTGGTATCTGTGCTAGTGGATCAATTGACCAAGTCCTTTCTGGCAAGAACTACAACAGGGCTCTCAGGGTGCACAAACGTGTTATGGAGGCACTGGAACGGCTCTTGCTTCATGCATTTCAGAAGGCAGAACATGAGCTCTTTGATGATGAGACACGAGCAGTGTTTCAGAGACTAGCCGAGGCACCAAGTGACGAAATGCTGAGGGCAACTCTTGCAAATGAGAAATGCAGGACACTCCTTTCACGTCTGTTCCAGTTCAGAGAGCGCGCACGCAAGGGTGAGATGGGCAAGACACCTCAGTTCTGGATGAATTACATGAGCAGGGTGTGGAATATGCTGGAACTGCAGAGAGCCACCAAAGAAAACAACTTCCCTCTTCATGTTGCAAGTCTGCAGAACATGGTCAAACTCTTCTTCAGATATGACCATCCCAACTATGCTCGCTACACAGCAGTCTACCTGCAGACGATGTTGAATCTCCCTACATCACATCCTGGTGCAGAAAAGCTCCTGCAAGAAAAGGGTTTCAGCGTGAACAGATCCTCGGTACCTGGCTCCAGAAATGCGGTCGCTATCACGATCGAGCAGACAATTAATAGGCATGCCAAAAGCCAAGGAGGAATCATAGGTTTCAGTATGAACAAGTCAGCATACCACAGGTGGTGCACTGCAAGGCACACCAGAGGACTGTACCATCAAGCAACGCTTGAGAACGCTGACATGGAAAGCCAGGACTGTTCTGCCCACAAGGACTTAAGGCCTTCCCAAATAACGCAAAGCAATGATGACACAGTGAAAGTCATGCAAGCCGTGCAGAACTTTGTGAACACTTTCGCGGTTGAAGACAAAAATGAGCTCTACTGCTTATCCTCTGGAGCGCCAACACCCAAAGATGTTCAGAATGACCTCCTCAATGCTGACAAAGTTGGAGAAGAAGCCTATAAAGAATTTGTGAAAGAGAGATTACTTGAAATAACTGTCAGCTTCAATGCTCCTATCAAGAAACTAAACTTGAAGACATTTGCAAAGATGGCAAAGTCTGTGAAAGTGTCCAGCAGCAAATCCAAGAAGACCCAGCAGATCGCAGCAGAAAGAAACGTCTTTTCGCAACTGGTCCTGCTCGCCATCAAGCACAACCTAAGTCTGGAGAGAGTTCTTGAGTACCCACTCAGGCCAGTCCCATGGGCCCTTGCCATGTCTGATGGCACACCAGCCAAAACAGACAAAAGCAGACTCATGCATCAACTGGAGTCCGAGGCACACATTTCTGAAAAGCCTCACAATGAGAAAAACAATTACATCATCGATGGCAACGCTGTATTTCAGGCACAGGTGACGTTGCCCCCCACATTTGGAGAACTTGCCGAGAATTTGTTCTGTCAGCTGCCAAAAGTAGCACGTGTAGACTTTCTGACTGACTCATACTACAATAATTCAATTAAAGGAATTGAGAGAAACAGGAGAGGGTCAGCCCCAGCTCACTTGATCAAAGGGCCTGCGACAAAGGTTCCAAGAGACTGGAAAGGTTTCCTGTCAAACGATGAAAACAAAAGAAGTTTCATCAGATTTCTTCTATTCTGGACGAGTGGAGGAAAGACAAGTATGCACCAACACTCCAGGGAAGACAGATCATGTTCGCTTGTGATGAAACGTGCATCAGGCTGCAAAGCATCAATGGACAGACAACAATGTCAGAAGAAGTGGAAGAACTCTGTTCAAACCAAGAAGAGGCTGACACGAGGATCATGCTCCACTGTCGCCATGTTGCAGCCAACACTACAGATGATGCCACGATTCCAGTCAGATCGCCAGACACATAAGAGAAGGCTTCTCAACATCCAAAGCATCATCACCGACACTGGAGAAGACATCTGTAAAGCCCTACCAGCACTGCATGCCTACTCGGGCTGTGACTCAACTAGTGCATTTGTCAGGAAGGGCAAAGTGGCAGCTCTGAAACTACTACAGAAACATCAACACTTTCTCGAAGTGTTCCTTCAACTCGGAACTGCTGATGAAATCCCAGAACATGTCATGGACAAACTTGAGGAGTTCACGTGCCTTCTGTATGGTTCACCTTCCTTCAAACAAGTCAACAAGTTGCGCCACCAAAAGTTCCAAGAGCGCTTCAGCGTCCCGTCCACCTCCTCTCTGCTGAACAGCTCCACTGGGATGGACATGAGTCTCTTACCACCTGGCAGAGATACTCTCAGAATGCATCTGAAGCGAGTAAACTTTCAGACACTCATCTGGCTGTCAGCAGACCAGGCTATGCCTAGCCTTCCTGAGCCAGCAGGACATGGATGGGAGTTGGCAGATGGCAATCTGCAAATCAAATGGACACAGGGTTTCTTCATGCCACAAGAGCTGGTTGAAATTCTTGTCGAGCAGCCAGAGCCAGAGCCACAGGACCAGGGAGATGACGACCAAGAACCTGACTTTGATGCTGTTGACGATTACTTTGTGGATGAAGACTAAACTTCACCTACAAATGCTGACTTTTCATGTGAATGAAGACTTGTTGTGCATCCTTCCTGTGAAAAAAATGTGATCTGTTTGAATTTAAAAGCTAGGGAAAAGAGATACCCCTTCCCTCAGTCGCGACGTTTCGCTTTTCAGTATTACGTAACTTTGTGAGTGCACCATTGCCAAACGCACCACTTTGCTGGATGCAAACAACCTGATTCACACTTCTCAGGGGTCAAACTTTCCAAAAAACATTATCTTCAAAATTCCCCAGGGGGGGGGGGGGAGGTACTGTGTAGGTCCCGTGAAGGTCTACTGGCATAATCTTCAGAACAGATGGCCTTTATACCGGTCTGTATGTTTGCTTATTTTGCGGAAGATCAATTTCAGTCGATGCATATTCTGTCAGTTCTTGCATGGTGCTAGCGTAAAAACGGATTGGCGACCCAGTTGTTTGTTACCTTGACATTATTAAAGACCCACTGACCCGGCTGGAGT
>CM065685.1:9288221-9298221 GCA_017654935.2 Phymorhynchus buccinoides | reverse complement strand
AGAAGGTGGAGGAACCATTTCTACGAAAGACCCTGCCCTCCCCCCTCCCCTCGGTATCCCGACGGGGAGAGACTCATGGAGGGGTCGGGGTCGTCCAGCTCCCCGTATTCCGTATTCAAACCCAGGCATACTCAGACTAACGATGGCTTGGAGTCAAAACGGACTATCTTTAGATAGTCCTTTGACGTATTATTGGATTTATTACAAAACCTAATAACTTGTATCAAACAATGACTGCAGAAATATAAAAAAGGGGTTTTTGCTTTTATAATTCAGCAGTCTTTTTTTTAATATACAAGTTATTAGTTTTTGTTATAAGTTCAATAATATATCAATGGACTATCTAAAGATAGTCCGTTTTGACTCCAAGCCATCGCAATATTCAACCATCCCTTCAACCGACGCTTACCACGTGTAAGCTGCTAATCGAATTTGGGTAAATCTGAAATGTCACTGAATGCTCTACTAAGCATCGTTTTGATAAGGTTACCCAAACGTGAACGTACCTGCACCCCAACTGTTCACCGTTGGCTGGTATTTTCAAATGTTGCACCAGAAAGGTCCAAGAGGCAGATTACGATAATGGGATAATGTCGCGTACAGCAATTAACCCTTTCACCGCCAGCCATTTCTCAGCCAAAAAATACCATTAAACTTAACCCTTTCATCGCCACTGTCGCCTCTTGGCACCACAATGATTTAACACCTATGTCACTAAAAGGCATCAAATGAGGGTCTGGTATCCAGTGACCTTATGTTCTTAATTTTGGGAGGTAAGGATAGGCCCTATTTTAGGCATGTCACAGAGGAATCCCCAGTATTCCAGACGAAATCTGTTATCTACCCAGGTAAGTTTAATGGTAAATTTTGGCTGAGGTATGGCTGGCGTTGAAAGGGTTAACTGGGTAGACGCAAAAAAGATCTGCAATATTGCACATTCCTCTGTGACATGTATAACATTAGTAAGAAAATAGGGTCTTCGGATAACAGGCCCTGATTTGATTCCTTTTAGTGACATGGATATTAAACCATTGCGGTGCTAAAATATGATACGGCGGTGAAAAGGTTAATAAAGCACGAAAAACAGTTTTGTTAAGTTAATGATACCTATATACGCCTATCTGTAAACGAAATAAGTTTCAGTTATAATGATATAGCAATAAACAAAATGTTAATTTTAGTATCAAATTGCTTGCCTCTGTTTCAATGCTGTCCATTCTTCTGGTCCTGCCTACGTCTCTGATCTCGTTCACTTGTACTCACCCTCCAGGTCTCCCCGTTCCTCTTCTGACAAACTTATCCTTGTACAAACATTAAGACATATGGTGAACGTTCATTTTCTTTCAGCGCCCCTTCTGTCTGGAACACCCTACCATATGAACTTTGTTCTGCTAAATCTTTCAAATCTTTCAAAACTGCTCTTAAAACTCACCTCTTCCGGCAATACCTCTGATTTCTTCGTCCTGTTTCCTGCCTTGAAACTATGCTCCCCACATTGTGTGTGGGTGGGTGCGCGCGCGTGTGTGGGTGTGGGTGTGTGCGGACGTGTGCGTGTGTGTATGTGCGTGCGTGTTGTGGCTGTGTGCGTGTTTTTAATAATTAATATTGTAGTAGCTTATGATCTATGTATTTATTTAAATAATTGTGAAGCGCCGTGAGCTCAAGAGAGAAAGGGCGCTCTATAAATGTTAGTTATTATTATTATTATTATTATTATTATTATTTTTATCCAAGCTATCAGCCCTTACTTTATGCTATTGATTTTATATATTTGATTCATCAGATGGCTCGATGTGAAAAAGCTCATTTAATGTTCCGTTGTGACATAAAATTGTGACCTTGACTTTGACGTTATTGTTCAAGCAATGTCCATGCAAATAATTCCTTTTTTTAAATTATGTTTGTAAGTAGCATATATATTTCAAAACCAGCAACGTTGTAAGTGTCTGTTTCACTGATCGTGGTTTTGGCCATATGGGATAGCACTAAAGACACATTTTGTTATTAGAATATTGATTGAATTATGTTTTTAGTTTGGGTCTGAAAGAATGGAACAGTGCATCGAAATACATCAATAGATATGCTTTGTTTCAGGAAAATGCCGTCTCTTGTCAATGGCCGAGTGTTGGTTTGCAGTGTGTTAGCTGGCTGCCTGGTTGCTTACTTCACTCTCTTTAAAGTACAAAATGTATCTCTGTTTCAATGGCCCTGGAAGCAAACGACAATCGGCTCACTTAACGTGCCGCATGCGTTTCAAATGTTGGATACACGAACGCATGCGGAAACCACAAATGGCATCGTTACACCGCTACATAAGCCGTCTGTAGACAACTCCCGAGATCTAGCGGCGAGCTTAAATGCAGAAGAAAACAAAATCACTGATTTTGCAAACCAAGGGAACAGTTCGAAATTATCGTCAGTACCTGTCAAAAAAATTGAAGAAGCGATTAAAAGCGATTTCAACACGACTTCCGTGTTCTCCTCTTACGCAGAATGCAACCTCACAAACACGAAACCTGACCATACCGCTTTCACCTACCTCTGTCTACCCGAGGATTTAAGATACATATCTGACAATGACCCAATTCCAAACCAGGCAACGAAGGTGATTGGAAAAACTAAGTTAATTTTAAATCTAAGTCGTTGGAGGTGGGGGATTCTGAAACCTAATCAGGATGTTTTCAGCATCTGTGAGTACAGTGCTTGTAGAGTGACGAATGATGTGAACCTCCTTCCCTATGCCGATGTTGTCTTTGCAACAAATGCCGCCCTTCTAAAGTCAGCAACGCCGCTTCGCAGGCATTCGCTGAAACAAGTATGGATTAACTTTGTGTATGGCACACCAGCGAGAAGTTTCATGCCTAGTTTTGTGCTAAAGTGGAGAAATGTTTTCAACTGGACAATGGGCTACCACACGAAATCTGATATTTTTGTACCTTACGGTTTTCTAGCTTTCCGTTCTAAACCCTCTTTGAAAAACTACACGAGCATCGCACGGAGCAAAACAAACATGGTTGCCTGGTTTGTAAGCCATTGCCACACACACGGTGAAAGGGAATTATACGTAAAAACATTGCAGAAATATATAGATGTGGATATTTACGGGCGTTGTTCTGACAAACAGTGTTCGAAAAGGGAGGAACGTGATTGTCTAAGTCCTTACTATTTTTACCTCGCGTTCGAAAATGCTCTGTGCAAAGACTATGTTACAGAGAAGTTCTTTAGACTCTTCAGCAATATTGACGTTGTGCCCATTGTCCGCGGGGGTGCCAACTACAGCCACTACTTCCCTCGTGGCACTTTCATCAACACAGCCGACTTCTCCAGTCCCCAGAACCTGGCCAGCCATTTGAAAGCAATCACTGCAGACCCTCTGCTCCATGCCCGGATGCTTGAAGCCAAAGACCAAGTGGTTAAAATTAGTGATACCGGCAAGAAGCGTGTATGTGATTTTTGCAAACACCTTCACCTCTCAGACTCCCAGCTGTCACCTCTCAGACTCCCAAGGTCACTGATCTTATGGAGTGGGCAAATGAACACCAGTGTCACAAGGCAGACGATTTTTAACAGAACAAAGGAGAGAACATGGTAAATAGCACAGTACTATAATTGTGCATTTAAAACAAAATGTAAGTGTCAAAATACAAACTACGGATTGCCAACCTGTACCCAAAGGCACCAGGATGCTTGAGACTGCCGCATCCTTGCTCCTGCAGCCAAAGCAAAAAACAAACTTCATGATGGTTGGACTGTTATTATACGTTCATTTTGTTTCAAGAGCTTTCATATCTGCTATGAAGATTAATTGCTTAAAAAGGCTCTTAGATGACTCTGAATGGAAATATTTTACATTTAACATGTCCCTTCTTTTAACAAATTTATCCCATTTTGGAGTCCAATATCGGGAGTTGACACGTGACGTGCTGGGTCTTTAAGATTAGAAAAAGAACTGGTCTTGTTTGGCACAAAACAAAATGCATACACAGACGCTGTTATAGATTTTATCATTTTATTTGCAAAATTTTATCTATACAAATGTAAACTACAAAGCACACTTCCAAGATTGCCTACATTCATTGTTTTGCTTAAATATAGATATAAGATTGATCGCTATATTGCTATTGTAAATGGATCGCTTACACAGTTCGAGCAAAAATGGACTTTATATTTACCTTTCATTGAGAATGACCACACATAGATATGCACATTACCTTAAATATACCCTTGTGTTGTTACCTATGATATACACAAACGATATGGGTGAAGTAGAAACCAAATCATTATACTATTTCACTCTCTTTGTTTTTCTCTCTCTCTCTGATCTGTCTTATAATTGTATTATTTGTTGTTGCTATTGCTAGGTTTGTTTGCTATGCTTGAAAGAATGAATCTTTAATTTAATGTCTTTTCACATAGATCGTGATTTTAGACAGCATGCAAACATTTTTTTGGGGAAAAACAAAGAAAAACAAAAAAGAAGGTAAAATAACATGCATAAGAACGACATATTAAAAAAAAGTAAAGAAAACCTCTACAGTAGTCTTCCAATAGTTGAGGACAGCATTGCTATGCTTATTTACTTAGATATGTGTGTACTAGATAGTACATGTTTGATTATAAATGAACGATAATACATTTTGATTTAGTTTCATTCTGTTATGTTTTATTTGTCTTTTCTTTACATATTATGCTTTTAAAAATATATAAAAAATGCCACTATGTTCATCAATGCGAGTATGTATGCTTTGTTTTGTTTTGTCTTCATATCATATCATTTGTATAATGAACAAAATTGTTTAATAAAAAAAAGATGTATATGTTATATTGTGTTTGTTCGTGCAATATGCTTGATGTATTTGTTTCACGTTCTGTGATTATTTTCCTGTTAACCCTTAGGCCGTGTACACACATAAGCGGATATTCCATGCGGAAACCCGTACGCAATCCATAAATAAGTGAAACAAAGAAGGGAAAAGATTTGTGCACGTGTCCGAATGTCCCCTATGTGCGTAACCTTTTATCCTTTTGTCTTCCACTTATTTAGGGTTTTCAGTACGGAACTTACGCGTCTAATGTGAACCCGGTCTAAGGGTACGTACACATACATGCGGAGATTCCGCGCGGAAACCCGTGCGCAATCCGTAAATAAATAAAAGAGAGAAGGAAAATGATTTGCGCACGTGTCCGAATTTCCCCTAATCCGTAATTCTTTTACCCTTCTTTCTTTCACTTATTTACGGATTGCGCATGGGATTTCCGCATGAAGTGTTTACAAGGCCATATGGCTATCTTCATTATTATCTCAACCTGTTTATATCATCATCTGTATTTATTGATGTCGTGTGTACAATCTGTATGATTATTCTGTTTCACAATGTGATGATATTATGCCCTTTGATTCCCTTATTCTTCAACGTGTAACTCGTGTGTGTTTATATATGTTAATTTCACGTGCTACCATCTAATGTTAATCTCTCTGAATGCGATGATAAAGTATTATTGTATCTTATAAAATATTGTATGTTCGTAATCATTTTTATTTCAAGTGTGACTACTTACGTGGGAGTAATGTTTTGGTGAATGGTCTAATCAATAATTAAATACGATGACTGATAAATATTGATTTTAATGAGTTACTATTTTTTGCGGGAGTAATGTTTTGGTTAATAATGTGATTAATAATCAAACAAGCTGTCCATGATCAGTTTTGATTTCAAGTATGAATACTTGCATAAGAGTAATATTTGTGTTAAATTGTGTAATTCGTAATTAAACAAGATGGTCATGATCTTTTTTGTCTGTCTATGTAATATGATTGCCGTGTCTCTCTGTACGTCCGTCTGACTCTCTCTCTCTCTCTCTCTCTCTCTCTCTCTCTCTCTCTCTCTCTCTCTCTCTCTCTCTCTCTCTCTCTCTCTCTCTCTCTCTCTCTCTCTCTCTCTCTCTCTTACATTTCTTTTTAATTTCCAAATCCTGCACGCCACTAGGCTTATTCCAACATTTTGCTTGTACCCTCATTTGTTTGTCTGTTTGTCAGTCAGTCTGCCTGCCTCTCTGTTTGTCAGTCTGCCTGCCTCTCTGTTTGTTAGTCTGCCTGCCTGCCTGTCTACCTCTATATTATAATATGTCTTGAGCCATGTATTCGGGTGGACCTGGTTGGCTTGCTGCCAAGAGCTTTAGGTGGCGCACACAGCGGAATGAAGATCAAAGAGTGGATTAATGAAGAAATGTTATCAATGAAATGCTTCACGTTATTCTGAACGACGGTGAAGCGTTAGGGAATATTGCAGTGGTTTCTCTGAAGTTTCGTGTAATATATATATATATCGGACTTTTGTTCCGTCTGCCTGTAATTGTGTCTGTCTCTCTGTCTCTGTCTCTGTCTCTCTCTCTCTCTCTCTCTCTCTCTCTCTCTCTCTCTCTCTCTCTCTCTCTCTCTCTCTCTCTCTCTCTCTCTCTCTCTCTCTCTCTCTCTCTCTCTCTCTTAGTTATAGGTCGTGTGTGTGTGTGTGTGTGTGTGTGTGTGTGTGTGTGTGTGCGTGCGTGTGCGTGTGCGTGTGCGTGTGCGTGCGTGTGCGTGCGCGCGTGCGTGCGTGTGTGTGAGTACATGTGTGTGTGTGTGTGTGTGTGTGTGTGTGCGGAAGTTCGGAAGTGCGCATGGTTGGATGTAAGATTATATTTATTAACATGTGTTATGATTTTTTTGATTTTTTTAATTTGATTGTTACAGTATAATTATTATAGACGGCATTACGAATCATTTGGATAATACTGTTTATTATCATTATTATCATTATTATTATATAATTATTACTTTTGTTTGTTATTATTCCTGTCGTCATTCTTGATGATGTAATGCTTATTCAGTTCATCCACATTAAACATTTCAATTTTGTGTTATCTCACACACAATTCGTTGAAGTTTGTTGTAAGCTTGCGGAATTTCCCGGGGAAAATCAAAATTCTGAATTTTACCGAGACCAATCAGGGAAAAATCTGATTTCCAAATTTTCCTGGGAAGATTCTGAATTTTCCCAAACTCGGGAAAACTCCATTCTAAATTTCCTGTGACATAGTTATAGACATTCTATCTTATTCCATGCATTCTTAATGCATACTATCTTATACGATGTATTGTAAACTTATACTATCTTACACATTATTGTATTATAAACTAACGTTATCTATATTACACCCTATTGTATTATAAACTAGCGTTATCTATCTTACACCCTATTGTATTATAAACTAGCGTTATCTATATTATACCCTATTGTATTATAAACTAACGTTATCTATATTACACCCTATTGTATTATAAACTAGCGTTATCTATCTTACACCCTATTGTATTATAAACTAGCGTTATCTATATTACACCCTATTGTATTATAAACTAACGTTATCTATATTACACCCTATTGTATTATAAACTAACGTTATCTATCTTACACCCTATTGTATTATAAACTAACGTTATCTATATTACACCCTATTGTATTATAAACTAACGTTATCTATCTTACACCCTATTGTATTATAAACTAACGTTATCTATCCTATACCATATTGTATTATAAACTAACGTTATCTATATTACACCATATTGTATTATAAACTAACGTTATCTATCCTATACCATATTGTATTATAAACTAACGTTATCTATATTACACCCTATTGTATTATAAACTAACGTTATCTATATTACACCCTATTGTATTATAAACTAACGTTATCTATCTTACACCCTATTGTATTATAAACTAACGTTATCTATCCAATACCATATTGTATTATAAACTAACGTTATCTATCTTACACCCTATTGCATTATAAACTAACGTTATCTATATTATACCATATTGTATTATAAACTAATGTTATCTATCTTATACCATATTATATTATAAACTAATGTTATCTATCTTATACCATGTTGTATTCTAAATTAATGTTATCTTATAATCATGTATTCTAAACTATGCTACCTTATATCATGTATTATAAACTTAATACTATCTTCTACCGTGCTTCTGTAACTTATACCATGTAATATAAGCCTTTATAATCTTATAATGCATCCTTAGGCTATACTATTTTATACTGTGTATTCTAAAATTATATAATCTTCTACGATGTAATCTAAGACTTCACTATATTATACCATGTATTCTTAAGTTATAGGCTTCTATCTCACACCATGGATTCTTAACTTATAATGTCTTCTACCAAGTAATCTAAATATTTACTATCGTATACCATGTATTATTAAGTCATAGGCCTTCTATCTTATACTGTGACGAGGTAATGGGTTAAAAGGCTAAGTCTCTAGGGAAGACTTTTAGGGTGTTAAATTTTCAAGTAGAAAATTTGCCTTTAACCCACTTCTCTAGGGTATGGGAGATGAGCAACTTTCCCGGCCCCTTTTCATCTAATAAATTTATATTTGTGCCCGGGTTCTGGCTCGTATAGTTGTAAGAAATACAAGTGGTTGAATTGCTCTAACTGGCAGACAGAGAGAAGTAGGGTTTTACATGAAATTACAAGACTCCCACTCTCATCAGTCTGACCAAAGGGTTCAGGATTATTTGACACTTGTATTTTATTTACTCCCAAAATCTGCATAAGATTATGCAACAATAATAATAAAGCAGCTCAATGGCGCCAAAACAAAATATGGATAAAAAAACAATGATGGAATCCGAAAGGATTTATAAGACTTTTGTCTTTCTAGAAGGTTAGCCCCAAGCAGGAAGGGTTACTAATTCTCTTCATTGTCCGGAGGAAAGTTCAAATGATTGGCGCAGTCCGGGGGACTTAGCTGTTGTCAGGTTCCTCCGTAGTGATCGGCGAGTGCTGGGTTGGCTGGGCTTGCTCATCAGGTGAGAGTAGCTCCCAGTCGTTCCGGTTACGGCTTCGCGGGATGGCACGGTTCAGGCGTGGTCTCCTCGCGGATTCTGGGTGCGGGTCGTCTTGGCGGCGGTCCCGTCTTGGTGCTTGGTGGAGTCCGGGATAATCTTCCGGCCCACGATGCCCTGCTGATAATCACAGGAGAAGGTGGATGTAGATCTCTATGGCTTAGAGACAAGGGGCTTCAGTCGGCAGGGCATTAGTGAATCCCAACCGGCTAGAAGGCTTCCCTTGTACAATAGCACTAGTTAATAAATAAACTGAATTTCAGTTAACAAACTGAGATCAGTAAAACATAAAAGGTGATCAAGACAACATCACTCTCCATCCAACACCTGGAAAGGAATGGTATCATAAAGTGCAAGATTGCGGCCCATAGGTTTCCTACTAAAAATAGACAAAAGGGTTAGTAGGCATAAACTCCGGTTCTGGTACCAAAAGTGTTAAAGTCAAAAACACACACACACAAATAATCAGTGCACATAAATAGAATAGAATGTTTACCACTTCTTTTCTATAACATATCTATCTACTCCTTATTCATCATTGAACATAGGATCTAGATCAAAACTAGGGTCAAACAAACCAGATCTCAATCACCTGCCATCAATAATACTTACTAATTGGGCTATAACTGGCTGGGAGAGGGTGAGTCTGCAATGTTGCTCTAGCTAGGTTTCAGCGTCTTGTGTGAAAAACTTGAAGATGGTGAGATTTGCGTCCAATTGACCGTAGGTCCTTATGGACGTTCTGCTTGAAGGCTGGGTAGTCTTCTCGTTGGATGATGATGATGATGATGGGGGCCGTTGAATGATGAAAGTGGAGTTCGTGACGTGGCATACGTCGTCTTTCGATGACACGGAACACATTGCGCACCCTGGAATCGCGGATAACGCTGTCGGTTGCGGGAACATCTCGGACGGGATCCGAGTCTGGAACTGTTGCGTGATGCTGATGTTAGCATCGTTGAATTTTGGTGCATAGATGCGAGCATCTGATGAAGCTTGTCGCTGCCGTTGGCGTTGGCGTCAAAAATAGCTCCTGCTGTAGATGGTCTTCTTCCTCCTAAGGCCGTCGTCAGGACCAC
>CM065685.1:9270721-9283221 GCA_017654935.2 Phymorhynchus buccinoides | reverse complement strand
ACAGACAGTTCGACTGACGAACAGACAAACAGGCGGGCAAACAGAATTTATATTAAAACAAACGCGGATTCGCAATCGTTTGTGGCACGCGACTATTTCAACTACAAACAAAGGGCATCGCCGAGCGGCAGAATTCTTAAATATAATTTGAAAGAGAAATGTTGCGCATTTACATTATGCTCTTCACACACACAATTTTTGATCAAACACTTTCACTCCACAAGACTGCAGCCCAGCGGTCTATTTTTACCACTCCAATCATTACATACACTGAGTCGCCTCCCCTGGCTTTTCAATAATTTAAATCTGTAAACCAGAATGTTATCTCTGCACCATTTCGTAACTTGTTATATCTTTTGGAAAACATTTAAAAACTATTTATCCTACTTATACTCATCGAAAGAAGCACCGCATACTCGTCGTGTCTGTTGCAGTGTCTGTATTACGTATGTTTATTATTTTGTACGCTTTAAAATGAAGATTCATGTGCCCTGTTCAGTATATAATTATGACAACTGATATGTTACTTTATGCCCAATTATTGTTTTTCTGTCAGTACTTTTCTTTCTCTTGTACAATATGTGCGACAATTTTGGACCGACCGACCGACAGACCGACAGACCGTCAAAGTGAGTTATATGTTTCTGGCTTGTACCACAAACAAAAACCGAACACAGGGATTCGTTCGTATGCTCCATCGAACATGCACACACGTTTACAGTCACAGGCTCAACTACTATCCCACGTACGTACATGTATACACGGGCACACACGCGCGGGCATACACACACATGTACATGTATACACAGACGCATAGTACACACACACACACACACACAACACACACACACACACAACACGCGAGAAGGAAAAGGAAATGTTGTTCATTGTCAATCTTAGTTCTGCAGAATGGACAAGACTTTGTGTGTTCTTATGTACTGTAATGATGTAGAGTGTTATTTAAAGGAAGAACATTGAATCTTACTTGTGAAATTGCAACACGAAAAGTATACATTTCCATATCTATTACATATTTTTTTCTTTTTCGAATATTGTCTTAAATGTTCTGTAAGATGTGTATCGATCTCGATCTCTAATGGTTCCAGACCACTCTTGTATGAACATATTAATTAACCTTTGCCTGAATATACATAAAAATGTTTTAACATTTCCAACATTTTGTTGCAACCAAACAATATTGAAACCACTAAAACACAAGATTTCTCTAATTTTTGAAACCCAACATTCTTTACCAGATGAATCCATTTCCAATAACATTTTATAAGCTTTATGGGGTATCATTTTGCTATCCATTTGTAATAACTTAAACCAATACCTTACAGCGGCCGCATATGAATTGATGTGCAATGGATATCTGGCACGATCTCCGTACACCATTTTATTTGGTGTTCTTCCAGGAACGAGAGAGAGAGAGAGAGAGAGAGAGAGAGAGAGAGAGAGAGAGAGAGAGAGAGAGAGAGAGAGAGAGAGAGAGAGAGAGAGAGAGAGAGAGAGAGAGAGTTTTTGGTATTTGGTATTTGACAGTCACAGAGGCGTCTCTGTGAAATTCGGGTTGCTTATTATTTGCATGCGCTTTTTGTGTGACTGATGAGGAAGGAAAGGGTGGGAGGTAAAGTGTGACTAAATGACAACTTGTTTCGTTGCCACTGGGTTTAACGTGTGCTAGGTACAGAGAGTGAATGTGTGTGTGAAAGAGAGCGAGAGAGAGAGAGAGAGAGAGAGAGAGAGAGAGAGAGAGATAGAGAGAGAGAGAGAGAGAGAGAGAGAGAGGAGAGACAGAGAGACATAGAGACATAGACAGACAGAGAGACAGAGAGACAGAGAAGAAAGAAACAGAGACAGATACAGAGAGAGAGAGAGAGAGAGACAGACAGACAGATACAGAGACAGACAAACAGGCAAACATAGCCAGACAGACAGAGAGACAGACAAGCAGGCAGGCAGGTAGACAGACAGACAGATAGAGAGACAAATACAGAGACAGCGACACAGATCAGATAGACACGGAAAGAGATCAAGACAAACAGAGACAGACAGACACGTGTGGACTCAAACTGACAGACAGGCAGGTAGACAGACAGACAGACAGAGATGTGGGGACAAATCCATGCAACAGCAAACTCAAAGTAAACACCAACCTCGCTAACCTCCCCTTTCCTTAATTAAATCCCTCTCATCTTTCCCCATTACTTCCACTCTCCACCCCCACTCCACCCCCCTCCCCCCTCCCCTCTGAAGCGTTATCGGCAAAAGTTTTATCGGATCGATCAGGCGCGTCTGAGTGGGCCAATGAATCAATCACTCGCCTGCTGTAATGTCAATCATCATTGATCAGTCTCTGCTGATAATAGGGGTTAACGCCCTCTTCGGCCTTTCGGCCATGTGGGACATCGAAAAAGTAGCTGGAAAACGTTCTTCTATTTTTCTTTCTTGTTTTCAGCATATTGTCAAAGTCGGTTGTTAGTAGCTTTGCGCGAAAAGTTTTTTCCCCCAAACTTTTAACTTGTTGGTGTGACTATAGTTATTGCCAAAAAAAGAAAGGAGAAAAGTTTCTAAAGAATCATTGAATCGTTGGTCGCTTACACCTATGTTGAATTCGCAGGAAACTTGGTGTGTGGTTCGACATCCACACACATACGATTGATTTTGCTCAGAAATGTCATTGAAAGGAGTATGACAACGCAATCGAAATTCATTGGCACACTCGTGATACATGATTGCGTGGTTGCATTGATCATAGACTAGCAGACAGAGACATACAGGTAGACAGACAGGCAGGTAGACAGACAGACAGGTAAACAGCCCGACTGCTTCATGGGATTGTAAACAATGCTTATTCCGGCCCACACCGCCCAGCCGGAAGTTGCCTCTGTGTATCCAAACCGCCCAAAACCGCCCAAAACCGCCCAAAACCGCCCCCCACTCTGAGATCCCCGGTGATGGCATTTTGATCACGCACTAAGTCATGGCTTGCTAGAAACACTCTATGGAGACTCTTCTCACTAGCAATGATGTGATAGTAAATGTATGGCACTCTGTGTGCTTCGAAAAACATATTTTCCTAGAACATGTGTGAAATAATCTTAACGCTAGAAGTAGTTTTGTCTGTAACAAATGCGAAGGCAAGAGGGTTTTGACTGCTTTCTTCCATTTCGAAATTCAAAAATCAAAATCGCATTATTATCTCTCAAGGAGAAATTGCGTCCAGGTTACATACAACAGAAACATTAACATTCAGCATGCATAAATATAAGCACAAGTTTGGATGACAAAATGTTTCAAAAATCAATATTAAATACTTGTAGCGGTGCCATAGCCGATGAGGTTTAACCGAGGCGTGGTTACCGCTACACCTATCTGTATTAATACAAAATCGGGACTTGACTGGTTTCGTACTGCCTCCGGGCATTGCCTCCAGGATTGTTCCCACCATATTTATATATAAATGTCCCATATGTGTCTGATTCAGACCAAGAGGACGCAAAACACCATTTTCGACTTTCGACAAGTCACATGAGTATTACAAAGATGAATGAGTATTACATAGATGAATGAGTATTACATAGATGAATGAGTATTACAAAGATGAATGAGTATTACATAGATGAATGAGTATTACATAGATGAATGAGTATTACAAAGATGAATGAGTATTACATAGATGAATGAGTATTACATAGATGAATGAGTATTACAAAGATGAATGAGTATTACAAAGATGAATGAGTATTACATAGATGAATGAGTATTACAAAGATGAATGAGTATTACAAAGATGAATGAGTATTACACATAGATGAATGAGTATTACATAGATGAATGAGTATTACAAAGATGAATGAGTATTACAAAGATGAATGAGTATTACAAAGATGAATGAGTATTACAAAGATGAATGAGTATTACATAGATGAATGAGTATTACATAGATGAATGAGTATTACAAAGATGAATGAGTATTACAAAGATGAATGAGTATTACAAAGATGAATGAGTATTACATAGATGAATGAGTATTACATAAGATGAATGAGTATTACAAAGATGAATGAGTATTACATAGATGAATGAGTATTACAAAGATGAATGAGTATTACATAGATGAATGAGTATTACAAAGATGAATGAGTATTACAAAGATGAATGAGTATTACATAGATGAATGAGTATTACAAAGATGAATGAGTATTACATAGATGAATGAGTATTACAAAGATGAATGAGTATTACATAGATGAATGAGTATTACAAAGATGAATGAGTATTACAAAGATGAATGAGTATTACAAAGATGAATGAGTATTACAAAGATGAATGAGTATTACATAGATGAATGAGTATTACATAGATGAATGAGTATTACATAGATGAATGAGTATTACATAGATGAATGAGTATTACAAAGATGAATGAGTATTACATAGATGAATGAGTATTACATAGATGAATGAGTATTACAAAGATGAATGAGTATTACAAAGATGAATGAGTATTACAAAGATGAATGAGTATTACAAAGATGAATGAGTATTACAAAGATGAATGAGTATTACAAAGATGAATGAGTATTACATAGATGAATGAGTATTACAAAGATGAATGAGTATTACAAAGATGAATGAGTATTACATAGATGAATGAGTATTACATAGATGAATGAGTATTACAAAGATGAATGAGTATTACATAGATGAATGAGTATTACAAAGATGAATGAGTATTACAAAGATGAATGAGTATTACATAGATGAATGAGTATTACAAAGATGAATGAGTATTACATAGATGAATGAGTATTACATAGATGAATGAGTATTACAAAGATGAATGAGTATTACAAAGATGAATGAGTATTACATAGATGAATGAGTATTACATAGATGAATGAGTATTACAAAGATGAATGAGTATTACATAGATGAATGAGTATTACAAAGATGAATGAGTATTACATAGATGAATGAGTATTACAAAGATGAATGAGTATTACAAAGATGAATGAGTATTACATAGATGAATGAGTATTACAAAGATGAATGAGTATTACATAGATGAATGAGTATTACAAAGATGAATGAGTATTACATAGATGAATGAGTATTACAAAGATGAATGAGTATTACAAAGATGAATGAGTATTACAAAGATGAATGAGTATTACAAAGATGAATGAGTATTACATAGATGAATGAGTATTACAAAGATGAATGAGTATTACATAGATGAATGAGTATTACATAGATGAATGAGTATTACAAAGATGAATGAGTATTACATAGATGAATGAGTATTACATAGATGAATGAGTATTACATAGATGAATGAGTATTACAAAGATGAATGAGTATTACAAAGATGAATGAGTATTACAAAGATGAATGAGTATTACAAAGATGAATGAGTATTACAAAGATGAATGAGTATTACATAGATGAATGAGTATTACAAAGATGAATGAGTATTACAAAGATGAGTATTAATGAGTATTACATAGATGAATGAGTATTACATAGATGAATGAGTATTACAAAGATGAATGAGTATTACAAAGATGAATGAGTATTACAAAGATGAAATGAGTATTACAAAGATGAATGAGTATTACATAGATGAATGAGTATTACAAAGATGAATGAGTATTACATAGATGAATGAGTATTACATAGATGAATGAGTATTACAAAGATGAATGAGTATTACATAGATGAATGAGTATTACAAAGATGAATGAGTATTACAAAGATGAATGAGTATTACATAGATGAATGAGTATTACATAGATGAATGAGTATTACATAGATGAATGAGTATTACAACGATGAATGAGAATTATAAAGATGAATGAGAATTACATAGATGAATGAGTATTACAAAGATGAATGAGAATTACATAGATGAATGAGTATTGCATAGATGAATGAGTATTACATAGATGATTCATGAGTATTACAACGATGAATGAGTATTACATAGATGGATTCCTACACTCCTTCCATTTTCACGCTTTCTCCGATTCTCTCATTTATATCGATGAAAATCGAATTACAACAAAACACATAGTCCAAACAAACTTTCCTGGTCGAAAGAATGAATGTCATCTGTTAGCAAACTAATTAGGCATTAGGTACTTTATATTGCTCCCACCTGGAGGGTTACATGTTGACCAAATAACAACTTTTTCCTTGCCACTGGGTTTAGCGTGTGCTAAGTGCATGGGCACACGGGACCTCGGTTTATCGTGTCATCCGAGAGGGGGGGGGGGGGTGTTACATGTTGACCAAATAACAACTTTTTCCTTGCCACTGGGTTTAGCGTGTGCTAAGTGCATGGGCACACGGGACCTCGGTTTATCGTGTCATCCGAGAGGGGGGGGGGGGAGTGTTACATGTTGACCAAATGACAACTGTTTCGTTGCCATTGGCTTTAGCGTGTGCTAAGTGCATGAACACACGGGACATCGGTTTATCGTCTCATCCGAAAGACTCCACGTACAGACAGTAAGGCCTAGTGCAAAGTGAGAGGCAAAATCCCCTGTACCCAGGTTCGAAATCGGGTTTACTTGACACAAGGCGAACGCGTTACCTCTGTGCCACTCTACACCTTATGTCCGTTCCTACATTTGTTTCTGTAAATTTAAAAACAATGACTAATCGCCACAAAATGAGTGGTGTTTGACCCTAGCTCACTTAATTACCACTAGGGTCAATTTGAGGTGGAATGGGTTCAACCTTATCAATTCTCAGATTTTGACTTATTGAACTATATTGAACGATAGGTCATACCTTATGCAGAAGTGCAAAAACGACCCTTTCTGCCTTAACAGTGTGTTTATATCAGAAACATCTGGTTGTTTTGTGGACATTGTGAAACTTTCCGGCTGCATTTTCTCATTTCGCCGATTCTTTGAGTATACGACTTTAATTAAATCTGCATAACTTTAAAAAAACAATTTGTCCGATTTACACAAAAATCGGTTTGTTGGAAAGCGCTTTTTTTTTTAAATGCGGGATACCAATTTGCTAATAACTCAAAAGTGACATTCTGAGACATCACGACTCATTTTGTTGACAGAGAGAGAGAGAGATAGAGAGAGAGAGAGAGAGAGAGAGAGAGAGAGAGAGAGAGAGAGAGAGAGAGAGAGAGAGAGAGAGAGAGAGAGAGAGAGAGAGAAAGAGAGAGAGAGAGAGAGAGAGAGAGAGGTCTGAAGTCTGTCTGAAGTCTGAAGTCTGAAGTTTTCATTGATTAGGCCTCTCTGCCCGTATCAATACTTTTTATCAATAAATTAATGTAAACTAGAACAATAAAATCGTGCACATACATATGATCCATGAATTGGGAGAAGAAGAAAAAAATGGAGAAAAATAATTTATTCAAAGATAAGCGATTGACTTCTAAAAGCAAACGCTTTGGATAGAAAAAGAGAAAGAGATGAGCATGCTTTAATATCAGTAAATAATAAAACTAATCTAAAAGCATTGGGATGATTGTAGTATTTGGGGGATTAGTTGCTCTCTTAAAGTTTTGTAAGCAGAGCATATTAAAATAAAATGTAATTCCGATTCTTCTATACCTGGGCAAAAAACACAGGATAAATCATTTTGAACGTTTGAATATCTTAATCGACGTGGCTTTAAAGGAGATACACCCAATCTAATTCTCGTGAGACATTTTCGTATGAAATATTTTAATTAAGTTTACGTATTGTGGTGGATCTTGTAACTGCATAAATGTAGAAAACAATGAATATCGTTCATGGGTATTGACTGTATATTCCAGATCTTGCAAATGACAATCAAACAATCTCCTTTTAAAAGTATATAAATAACAATACCAATACATTTCATTCCGTTTGTGCAGGCGTTTTGGCCCATATGATCATTTGTACATAATTTGCTGCATTATGTAACATTTGAGGTGATATTTTTATCTAACAGATAAATATCTTGATACAAACTCACACACACACGCACACGCACACGCACACGCACACGCACACACGCACACGCACACACGCACACGCACACACAAACACACACACACATATAAACACACACATTTATCGAAGCCAACTCGTTCACACCCCATTCGGTAAGCCACAGCAACCGAGCCGCATGGACTGACCACATACACCAACACACATACACAAAAACGTACGCACGCAGACAGACACACAGTGTGTGTGGTGTGTGTGTGTGTGTGTGTGTGTGTGTGTGTGTGTGTGTGTGTGTGTTTCGTAGCCCATACTTCTTCTTCTTCTTCATCGTTCGCTCAGACAGGAACCCCATTGTCCCAGACGAAGGCTGCCGTCCGCCGAAGATCCTCCAAAGAGCCGAAGATCTTTTCCCGAACCGGTATGACCGACGGCCAAGTTTGGTCTCGCAGGTTCTGGAATGTTTGACAATCCTGAAGGATGCGACCAACTAGCCCATACTATTCTCCCTGCTGGAAAAGTACAATCAGGTTGACTGTCACGTTCTGGGAGAATCGTCCACAGTCTTACTTCTTCTTCTTCTGGCGTACACCGGCTACACGACCAGACCAGCTCCCTTGACAAACAGCGCTGTCTTTTCCAGCTGTTCCTTGGATCCGTGGAGTTTGGTCGACAGCGGTGTGCTGATGGACCACACGTAGCTCCTCCTTGTCCACAGTCTTACAGAAAACGCCGTAAAACTCTGCAGCTAATTTCACGAATTCGCCTCTGAACTTGCTGCCTGTCAAACAGTACAGGAAAAAGTTGATGGCACTGTTGGTGTACCACAGGACTCGTGTGACTTGTTGAAACACTTCACATTGTCCGTATATTATTGGATCGTTCCAGTCAATGTATGAGTGCATTGCCATTAATAGGTTAATTGGCAACGACAGGACGACGAAACAAATGCTCACTGCAATCACCGTGGCAGTCAGGGAAGACACTTTTTGTTGTCTGGAATTCTGAGTGGTTTGTTGTGAAGAAAGACGTGTGTTTGATCTGACAGATCTGGCCAGTGTCCATACCATGACACAGTTGCTTACAGCCAACAATGTGAAAGGTAAAACGCATGCCTGAAGCAGGTCTATCCAAGGCCACACTATCAAAGAAAACCAATCGTATATTTCTGATGCAATTGTGTTACATTTCCAGTTTTGTATATTATATCCGTAGAAGATGTGACCGTCGATTAGGGTGAGAATAATGATCACTACACCAACAGTGATTCCTGATTTTCTCTTCGTCCACACAGCACCGACACGAAGTGGCCACAGCACAGAAGCAGCTCTGAGCATGGTGAGTGACACCAGAATCCACGCAGACAGAGCTGGTGATGCATAGAGAATAAAATAACATGCCTTACACAGCCAGGCGCTCCAAACCGCAAGGCGATCTGCATCAAAATAATGCCGACGTAAATACTCAAACGGTGATATCAAAAGAAAACTCTGATCTGAAATGGCTAGAACTATGAAGAGTACACTTGACGTGGATACAGGAAGACGTACCATGATTACAGTTATCATCAAATTTCCAAACGTCCCAAAACCCACGACAATAGGGTAGCAAAGGTCTCTGATCGTGTCCCTCGTGTTTCTGTAAGGACGGATTAGATCGTCCCAGGTGTCCCGTGTCATGTGAACTGAGGTCGCCATTCTACTGGTCACAACCAACATTGGAACTGGGCGATACGATTGTGCATTTCATGAAAACGAAGTAGTATGGGGGATTTTGAACACAAAAACCCAGAGATAGACGTATGTGAACAAGTCAAGAGAATTTAGAAACTGTTCTTTCCCTGTCTACTAGTTTCTTTTTCATAAGTGATTAAGGTCCTCTCAAAATGTCTGATATGTTCGAAGGATGCAGATCGTCATTAGCGTGCAAGTTAATAAGGTGGTTCTGGGCAAATGCGTTCACCTCGGATGTCCACGATCTCGTCACGTTCTCTACACATTTAGCGCACAGTGAGGACGTGGTGGGGTCTTCACCATGTGTGATAAGGGGCCTAAGCCATAAACCCGGGTTCGTTTACCGCGACCAAAACAGACATTTTGCGCTGACTCTCCACCTAGGCCTATTTTATGGTTTATGCGCCCAGTCCTTGAGAAGAGACTCCACAAGCCATGGTTCTGTGTTCTCACACCCTTTGCTCATGCTAAAGAACTCTATGGCAAGGAAGCACTGGACAAAGCTCTACATTCTTTCTCTACTCCCATTTTCCCCACTGCACCAGCGGTCATGCATTCCCTAGGTGGGAGCAATATGAATTTGAGAGCGATGTCATACTTAGTGGCAAGAAAGGTAAACTTAACAAAATATTAAACAAGAGGCAAAGCCTTCAAGGCTCATCCAAACAGGCACATGTGGGACAACAACAAACAAAGATTGAGGGGGGTGGGGGTGCCTAGAGCACAAGATTGCCAATAAAAGTTTAAAGTACAAATGAAACTATAATTAATGGATACAACAACAACAACCGTGCCGACAATCGGACCCGGAATCATTGGCACCAGAGACAGAAGTTCTACACAATGGGCTACTGAGGCTTTCACTGTGGAATACTTTCTTAACTCATGTTGCCTGTTGAATACTCTCTAACCCACTACTCTAAAATGTTATCTGTTTGTTATCTGTTTACAGTGTTGTTTTAAGTATTTAATTATCAAAATCATTAATGTTTGAAAGCTTGCATAGACATATATAATTTTATGTGTGCAAAGTTTGAACAATGTACACCTATTTCCTGAGATAATGCCAACTTTAAAGTTTGGAGATTGGACCACGGATGCAACACACAACACACACACACACACACACAACACACACACACACAACGCACACACACACACACAACACACACACACATAGACACACACACACACATACACACACACACACACACACACACCACACACACACACACACACACACACACACACATACACACACACACACACACACACACACACACACACACACACACACAGAGACACATACACACACACACACACACACACACACACAGACACACACACACACACACACACACACACACACACACACACACACATAGACACATACACACACATAGGCACAGAACCGAACAACCAGCATACTATAGACTCATTTTTTTCAGAGTGAGCCAAAAGCAAACATAAACCAACAAACCAACATGTTCAGTAAATGCTTGGGTGTGGTGAACCAAAACATATTTCTCCTACCTTTATTTGACTGTCTCAAAGGAACGTTGTCATATCTTTCCACTCCTTCCAACTTCCCATATACATTTCTTATCAAGAAACTTGAGATTTTTTTATATATCAAAATTAGTAAACGTGAACTAACGCAGTCATTATTGTGTTCCTGCTCTTTCGACAAAAGTGAAGGTAGAAAATGCATCAGCTTCAGACAGACTGCCCAAAATCCTGCTCTTATGCTTTCTTCTGTTGCACAAGCCTGACACTTTTACTGGCATTTCTGGATCCCTCGACTTAATCCATAACACTCTTGAATTATCTTCATAAATCCTGCTCTAAAAGTGTTCTCAGTCACACAATACAGGTAGAAGTTGACAGCACTGTTTGAGTGCCACAAGACTATGCTGGCATAGTAAAACATCCAGTACTTTCTATTTTCTATTGGATCGTTCCAGTCAACATATTCGCTCATTACAAAACGTGAAGGGTAAGGTGTTGTCAGGAGGAAAAAACAAACACTGGAAGCAATCAGGGTGACAGTCAATGAAGACACTTTCTGTTGTCTGGAACCGTGGGTGGTTTGTTGTATGGAAAGGCGTTTGATTTTTTTGAAAGATTTGACCAGTGACCACAAAAGAACACTGTTGGTTACAATCAAAAATGACCATGGGACGAAACGAATTTGAAGATGACGAATCCAACGAAAATGCTCAAAGAGTCCAAACTGCTTACAACTTCTTTTGACACGATATCGTCTCAGAATATAACCGTTCATCAAAAGTAGAGTGATTATCACTACACCGGCAGTAACGCATGACTTTCGCTTTGTCCACACAGCACTAGCACGAAGTGGCCATAGCACAGAAGCAGCTTTGAGCATGGTGAGTAGCACCAGCATCCACGACGATACAGGTGATGCTGTGCAATACATTATTCTATTTAGCTTGCATTGCCAGGTGCTACGATCTTTGAAGTACACGGCATCAACATTCCTGGACAGCCATTGTTCCAGGGGACCTGCCATTAACAGCAGCTGATCAGACACGGCCAGAATCTTGAAGAAAACACTGGGTGTGGATGAAGGAAGACGAAATAAAACAAGAAGAATCATACAGTTTCCAAACATTCCACAAACAACCACAATAGGATTGCATATATCCTCAATCAGATAGGCTATGTCTAAATAAGGTTTTTGTAGATTTGTCCAAGTGTCTATTTCTGAAAGGTCTGAATTATTCATCCTACTTTTGTTTATGGTAAAGGCTTGTTAGGTGAGCATAGCTGGGGCCATTTCAGTGTCCCCTTGC
>CM065685.1:9258221-9265721 GCA_017654935.2 Phymorhynchus buccinoides | reverse complement strand
GAGATTTTGGGCTCGCACCTAAAAAGCGTTTAAGGGCTGAAAGATGGACTCTTTCTATAAGCTCTTGATTGGCTGTTAAACCCCAGATTTCAGATCCATAAGTTAATATGGGTTGTATTTGGCTGTCAAACATTTTTAAAAAGACACCTGGGGAATGTTCACCTACTGTCCAGAGTACTTTTATTATTGCTGCAATGCCTTTTCTAGCTCTATCACCAAGATCTTTAAAAGTGTATGAAAAAGTAAGCTTTGTTGAAAGATAAATACCCAAATATTTATACAGCTTAACAACTTCTAGTTTTTGATCTCCGTACAACCACTTTTCAGAATGAGATAGATAGCCACCAATTCTAAAAACAACTACATTGGATTTATCTAAATTAACACAAAGATCAAGTCTGTTAGTTGTCCTATATAATATATTCAACTGATTTTGTAAACCTACAATGCTATCCGAAAAAGAACCACATCATCTGCAAAAAGTAAAATGAGTAATTCAATCAATTCTGGTGACAATTGAATGCCATGTTTGCCCTGACTAATAATGTCCTTAGTTAATTCATTTATAAAAATTGAAAATAAAGTTGGTGAGCACACCTCTCCCTGCTTTAATCCACGTGGACAAAAGAATGCGTCAGTTAAGTTGCCTCCTGTTCGAACTTTTGCTTTAACAGTCTCATACATACTTTTAAGTGCATTAACAATTTTACCATTGAACCCATTGTTGCATAATATTTTCCATAGCTTATCTCTGTGAACAGAATCGAATGCCTTGCGAAAATCAATAAAGGCCACATATAACTTTCTATGTCTTAATAATTGCTTTTGAATCGTTGCTAACAGAGTGAAAATATGGTCATATGTGCTGTGATCTTTTCTAAAAACCAGCTTGTTCTTCCCCAATGATATCATTACTGTCTAACCAGTCTGTTATTCGTCTGTTCAAAATAAAACTATACAATTTGCTACTAATATTCAATAAAGATATCCCCCTGTAATTGTCAGTATTATTTGGATCTCCTTTCTTGTATAATGGTTGTATAATAGACAAGCACCACTCATCAGGAAACAAACCATGATCAAAAATAAAGTTGAAGAATTCAACAAGAAATGGAACAATGCGTTCTTTACTACATTTAAAAAATTATCCTATCAACCCATCAGGTCCTGGTGCCTTATCTGCTTTTAAAGCTTTTATTGCATCAGTTACTTCTTCAGAGGAAATAGGTCCATTTAATATATCACAGTCACGTACAAAACTATCATGCATGTTGTTTGGCAGGCTATGTTCCCCTTCTGGTTCAATATGTGGAATGTTAAATACTTCTTGGAAGTGATCAAATCATTGTTCACAAGTAATAGTATTCTGGACTGAAGTCCTTGGACGAACAGAGCGGATTGTATCCCAGAATTTTCTTGGGTCATCTAGATTATTTTGCAGGGTATGAACTATATTATCTCTATGTGACGTTTTCTTTTGCCTCAGGAGTTCTTTGTACTCTCTCCGTTTTTGAGCATATTTTTCTCTTTGATCATCAAGATCTGTCTTTTTTATAGTATAATTTAGATCATCTTTAGACAATTTTACTGAGCAGATCTTTTTCAAATCCTGCTGTAATGATTTTCTTTGTTGTCTGCAGTGCTGGTCAAACCAAACACTCTTCTTATCTTTTCCAACAAAAACCATTCTCTTCATGCACTCTCCTGCGTAACCCAAAGATTCATTAAACAGACTGAGTGCAGCATTTATATCTATTTGAATAAAAGATGTAGCTTTTTGTAATAAATTGTTAACATGATCAGACTGTATTTTGTTTATAAACTCTATACATTTTTCTTCATCCCATTTAAATTTTACTGTGGAGAAGGATTTGGGGCTTTCCTTTTTTGGAACAGCTCCACTGTTAGTATCCATGTATATTTCAACAGCTAAATGCTTGGATTCAATCATAGGTAAAATAGACATACTGTTACACTTTGACAATAGAGAACGCGAAACAATGAAATAATCCACAACACTGCTCCCTGTTTCAGAAATATAAGTAAAACCACCTGGAAATCCAAGTGACTGTATTCCATTCAGTATTAATAGATCCAATTCTTCACACACAGACAACAAATACTTTCCAAAATCATTAACAAGACAATCATTTGAGAATCTACTGTTCAGGTCAAATTCGTATTGTGGTTGCTCATTTCTCATGTTATAAATTTCATCAAGTGGATCAGCATTCTGAGCATTCAAAGGGCCAGTTCTGGAGTTTAGATCCCCACAAATAATCAATGGGAGATCACCATAATCTCTGATTAAATCAAGTAAAAGATCTTCAACTAAAGTTACTCCATTATAAATTTCTGTTTCCTCATAATAGGGGGAGTGCTCTGGGGGGATGTACATACCAACCAGCAAACAATCGGTAAGTGTTCCAAGAAGTTCATGCGAAAGTTTCAAAACAATTACATTATCATATTCCACATGAAGATGTTCAACACGTTCACTCAGCTCATTACGCACAAATAGTAAAACACCACCAGACAAACGCCCATGTACACTGTCAGATACCTTCACACCAGGAGACACAATGGCAAAATGAGATTGAACAAGACAACTTGGAAGGGACTGAATGAAAGTTTCAACAAGGAAAACAAAATCATAAGGACGAACAAATAAAGAAATATCTAATTCTCTAGAAATGGAATGTAAACCTTCAATGTTGTAAGTAATAAAAGTTATTGAAGCATGCAAACTATTACTATTATAGTCATTAGGTACAATAGCACCATCAGCAGTGTTGCCAACATTTATCATATCCCTGTTACTTTGATAAGGGCCATGGCCACACCCCTATTTGTTATTCCCAGTGTTCTTCTTACACGACTGCTCATTGTTGGTCGTCTTACCATGTCCCTTATTCCAGTCACTTGGCAAAGTACTCTGCTGTGAGACTGAACGCATCCTTGTACGCATAGGGGAACCATGAGCTTTGCTACTGTTGGGTGTAGCCCCTCTACCCCTCCCACGCCCACCATTTCCACTTATGCCCTCAGTGCTACTTGCACTGTTACTATTATCTGCACAAGGTGATCCACGACCAAAACCCCTTAAGAGAGAGAGAGAGAGAGAGAGAGAGAGAGAGGAGAGAGAGAGAGAGAGAGAGAGAGAGAGAGAGAGAGAGAGAGAGAGAGGGAGACACACACACAGATCTATGCATACAGACAGACAAACAGCAGACAGATAGACAGACAGACAGAAAGAGAGAGACATACACACATACAGAAAAAAACAGACAGACAGACAGAGATAGAAAACCATCACCCTAGCACTAACCCGTCCATGCATGGTCTGTAATCAGTTTTTTAAAAACCTCATGGTACCGATAACAAGGAAAGAGGGGAAAAAAACTATTCCTTTGATCCTTGAGAACGGTGCATGTAGCAACAGCTTGTTTGTTTGTGAGTGTGCGTGCGCACGCGCGCGCGCGCGTGTGTGTGTATGCGCGTATGTGTGTGTGAGTACATGTGCGCGTTGATGTGAATGCGTTTGTGTGTGGGGAGGGAAGGATGCGCTTGTGTATACCAAAGTGTGTATATATGCGTGTGCATGGATGTGTTTGCGTGGGGGTGACGGTGGGAACGCGAGCGCGTGTGAGTATGTTCGATATGTATGATGCAATCTTGCATGTGGAGTGAATTTTAGTTTTGTTAAGCGCCATGAGTAGTTCGTCTAGAATGTGCGCTCTATAAATGTCTATTATTATTATAATTATTATTATTATGATTATTATATTATTATTATTATTATTATTATCCGGTATTCTGGCTCATATGAGAGTGACTGATGGGGAGTGGGGGGGGGGGGGGGTGAGGGAAACAGGTGGGGGTAACTGGGTGGAAGGTGAGGGTGGAATGTGTGAACAAGGTGGGTTTTTTTTTAATGTTATGGGGTTAAATAAACGGGAGCTGTTGAACCATAACCCAGTTGAATAATTATTGTGCAAATGCCCAGTACAATTCAACAGCAAAACAAACAACAGTTTTTACTTGACTACTAAAATTGGACGGTCTAAGAACGCATTTTGATTGATTTTTGTGTGTGTGGTTTAAATGGCGATGTTTATATAGAAACGTAGAGAAACACATCACATTAATTTAACATTTTCTGTTGCCGTAAAGAACAAGCAGTTTTCAGAACACCAATAGCTTATTTAATTAAAACCCTTTCATCGCCACTGTCGCCTCTTGGCACCACAATGATATCCCCGGACCATTAATGATTTGCCCAAATATTTTTTCGTTAATTTTAACTGGCAGTCAAGGGGTTAAAACACTTTCATCGCCACTGTCGCCTGAAAGGCATCACCCCCATGTCATGAAGGTTCTGGTCTCCAGTGACTTTTTGTTCTTCATTTTGGGAGGTAAAGACAGGCCCTATTTTATGCATGTCACAGAGGAATCCCCAATATTGCAGACATAATCTTTTCTCTACCCAGGTAAGATTAATGGAAATTTTTAGCTTGAAAAATGGCTGGCGTTGAAAGGGGAAGGTTTGACGCTAACCGTTTCTCATAGTAACATACCACACAGGGTGGGGGCCACCCACGATCCGTAGTGATGGCAGGTGATGGTAGCGTCAAAGGGAAAGGTTCTCTTTGATATCTGTGTGTTATCAGAAGGAGGGAATTCTTACCCTACTTTACTGTTACGTACCAGCTGGTTTGTTGTTGTTTTTACACGGGGAACACCAACGTTGGCTTTAGCTCTTACAGTTCAAGGTTAGCATCAAAGCCAGTGTAGTGACGTTGGATAGGCTTTGGCTAGATTTGGGAGGCGGATGTGGGAGATTGCATAGGTTTCTTTTCTTCTTCTTCTTCTTCTTCTTCTTCTTCTTCTACTTCCAATATAGTTGTCAAGGTCAGTTCTGATCATTATTACAATTGAAAAGGGCGTAGAGGTCGAAGAGAGAGAAAAACTAAAGAAAAGAAGAAAAAATAAAAACAAAGGACAGAGAGATAGAGAGAGCGAGTGAGAGAGAGAGAGAGAGAGAGAGAGAGAGAGAGAGAGAGAGAGAGAGAGAGAGAGAGAGAGAGAGGGAGAGAGAGAGAGTTTTTGGTGGTGTAGACAGCCAGACAACGGCCAGACTGGGACCCCCCAGCCCCCCCCCCCCTCCCCCAAGCAACCCCACCCCACCCCCTCCACCCACCCACCCACCCTCTGCACTCCCCTCCCCCCACCATCACCAAAACAAAAAAAAACAAGGGCGTCGCCGAGCGGCAGACATGTCCGTCACCAGCAATGCCACGCACTTGCGACACCCCGTAGAGTGTCACATCCTGACACATTGGAAGGGATTCTGTCTTCTAGTTCACGAGATACAGCTTGAAGAAGAAACATATAGCGCAAAGAAGGAAATTTCGGTTTTCAAGGTCACACTTCAAGGTCAAGGTCAGCATGGTGATAATTTATGCTCGGATGTTTTCTACTCTAGGTTATACAGTACCACACACAATCTGAAGCGCTTCTGTCAAGTACCAATGTGGAAAATATGGCTTAAAACCCAATGTGTAGACCCCTACCACTTTCAAGGCCTACGGATCGCCCGGACCGTGACCTTGACCTTGATCGGTATGCCACCATCAGAACGGGCATACGCCAAAGTACCTTCATGCCAAATTTGAAGACTCTAACACTAACGGTGTGGGAGTTATGGCCCCTGAAAGATTTTCGGTTTTCAAGGTCGTACACCAAGGTCAAGGTCACGACGGCAATATGGTTTGCGCGGATGCCTTCCTCTCTTGGTGACACACCAGCACACACAATTTGACGTGATTCTGTCAACCCGTTCGAAAGATATCCTTGGGACAGACAGAAGGAGAAAAAAATGACCCTCCGATTTTCAGGCTCCAGCGATCTTTTTTACCTTGACCTTGACCTTGATCGGTATGCCATCATCAGAACGGGCATAAGCCAAACCACCTTCATACCAAGTTTCAACATCCTATGTTGATCGGTGCCCGAGATATGGCTAAAAATAGATTTTCGGTTTTCAAGGTCGTACGTCAAGGTCAAGGTCACGACGGCAAAATGGTTTGCGCCGATCTCTTCCTATTAAGGAGGCACACCTTCACACAAAATTTGACGCGATTCGGTCAAGCGGTTCGGGAGATATCATTGGGACAGACAGAAAAAAAAAAAAAATACAAACCAGCCCATCGCAATAGTCCGTCTTGGTGACGGACTAAAGAAAGGAGACATGCCACTCTATCTCTCTTTCTGGTTGGTTTCATGTCCAGTTAGGGGACATGTCAGTCCAAGCCAGTCTTGGCTTACTCTCCCCTGTTGAGAGGCCTCAATTATTGCATCTTCTCCATTCAAATTATTGTCAGCTTATTATTATTACTAGCGCAACTCCGAGTACCGGTAACGCCTAGTAACGGTTGCACCTAGTAACGGTAACGCCAAGTACTGGTAACGCTGAGTACAGCAAAGTTGAAGCGATTCGGTTAAGAAACGGCAGAGTTATAAGGCCTTGTTTCCCGTTGGCGCTGCTCTGAGAGTGACGCTTTTCCCTAGTAACGGTAACGCCTAGTAACGGTAACGCCAAGTACTGGTAACGCTGAGCACAGCAAGCCTGACAGCAAATTTGAAGCGATTCGGTTAAGAAACGGCGGAGTTATTTGTGAAACGGTGAAGCGGCGTATATCGCGCACGTTGCTGAATCGATTCGCTTCTGGTTTGGCACATCGATAGTCACCGTACCTGGTCATATGCCTGCTAAATTTGAAAGCAATCGGTCCAGCAATACCGGAGAAACAGGCGCTGAGAGGCCGGTGGATACGCGTTTCGTGCATTTGCCAAACCGTGCAAATGACACGGCCGCCTTGGTTGCCGTTGCCATCACCCCGTTAGGGCTCACAGCAAATTTGAAGCGATTCGTTCGGAGTTATAAGGCCCGTTTTGTGCTTCACACAGACACACACTTGCCTTTTAATATAAAGACTAGCCAACCCCCAGCAACAGTAACGCCAGTACTGGTAATGCCCAGTACTGGTAATGCTGAGTACTGGTTTTGCTGGGTCAGCGAAATATGATATTATTACTTTTGTTTTTTTGTTTCTATTTTTTTTATTTATCTTGTTTTATTCCCCACCGCACCCCCCCCCCCCCCTCCCCCAAAACCATCCGCACCCCCACCCGCACCCCCAAATAGGTGGAAGACAATAGCCGTGAGAGACAGACAGACAGAGAGACATAGACAGAGAGCAAAGAGGACTGGGGTAAAGGTATTAACCCAGAAATGCAGGGGTGGTGGCACATCTTTACCTTTTTGCGTCCTCCGCCCCGGAGCAGGCACAGAGAGAGACAGACAGAGAGAGACAGAAGAGAGAGAGAGAGAGAGAAGAGAGAGAGAGAGAGAGAGAGAGAGAGAGACAGAGAGAGACAGAGAGAGAGACACAGAGAGAGAGAGACAGAGAGAGAGACACATAGACATACAGAGACAGG
>CM065685.1:9245721-9253221 GCA_017654935.2 Phymorhynchus buccinoides | reverse complement strand
ACACACACACTACATGAAAAGACAGAGAGAAAGAGTGAGTGAGTTCTCGGTGAAAAATATCGGGAACAAACAAAAAAACAACCGAGTGATTGGGACCAAAGCCAAATGTTGGAAATGTTAGCTTCGATTCAGAGAAAAGATGAAAATAAGAAAGATGCACACACAAAAAAACCTGTAAAAATGAACAGAAAAAAAAACCCATTTAAGAAATCAATGCAAAGGACAACAAACGAAGAAACGAAATAAAAAATCACACTTGATTTTACGTAATGCATGCCAAATAGCACTTCGTAATAGGAGATAGACGCTGCGTAATCATCACAAAGCTGAAGGGTTTCATTTGCCTGTTCGTCAGTTGTTATTGCTGTTGTTGCTATAGGCGAGCGAAAATAAAAACAGTAGCAACAACAAACATGAGCGGGAAATGCGCATAAACACCGATAATTGCAGAATTAAAAAACAAAATAATAATAACAAAATAATACTCGTGAAAATTACAAACATTGGCGTAAAATGATGTCAAGGGGATAGAGAAATAAAACGTCCAAAAAGGGACAGAAAAAGAACGAAAGAGAGAGAGAGAGAGAGAGAGAGAGAGAGAGAGAGAGAGAGAGAGAGAGAGAGAGAGAGAGAGAGAGAGAGAGAGAGAGAGAGAGAGAGAGAGAGAGAGAGAGAGAGAGAGAGAGAGAGAGAGAGAGAGAGAGAAAAGAGAGAGAGAGAGAGAGAGAGAGAGAGAGAGAGAGAGAGAGAGAGAGAGAGAGAGAGAGAGAGAGAGAGAGAGAGAGAGAGACAGAGAGAGAGAGAGAGGACAGAGAGAGAGGGGGGGGGGGCAGAGAGACAAAGAGAGACAGAGAGAGAGAGAGAGAGAGAGAGAGAGAGAGAGAAGAGAGAGAGAGAGAGAGAGAGAGAGACAGAGAGACAGAGAGAGAGAGAGACAGAGAGAGAGAGACAGGGAGAGAGAGAGAGGGGGGGGCAGAGAAGACAAGAGACAGACAGAGAGAGAGAGAGAGAGAGAGAGAGGGGGGGGGAGGCAGAGAGACAAAGAGACAGAGAGAGACAGAGAATGAATGAATGAATAAAGGAATGAATGAATGAAATGGAGTGCAATAGAATAAGAAATTACATGCTTCTTTTTTTATTTTACATCTTGCCCACTTGAAAAAACCCCATACATATATAAAAGTAGACATGAAAAAGGAAAATGAGCACAGGCAAAGCAATATCAAGACAGAGAGACACAGAGAGACAGAGACAGAGATGGACAGACAGACAGATAGACACTCAGGGAGACAGACAGAGTGCGGGGGAGAGGGGTAATTGATCCAAAAAGATTTTGATTGTACTTTTTGACCCGAAATGATAGTCTACATCGAATTCTTCTGGTGAACAATTCTCCTCTATCAGGGAAAACGTTGCGTGTAGCCAGACTTGCCAGACCGGAGCATTCGAAAAGCGCGATACGAAATGCGCGAACTACAAGATGCCGAAAAGAGCGAACAGTAATGACAAAAAGAGCGAATGTCAGAGAGTCGCATAAAACTCAGAAAGTTAGGGATAGGGTTAGGGATAGGTTAGGGATAGGGTTAGGGATAGGTTAGGGATAGGGTTAGGGTTAGGGATAGGTTAGGGATAGTAAGAAAATAACAGACATTTTTTCTTGTAAGGTACTTCTTGCCCCATCCCAATCCTCAACGACCCTCTCGCTTTCTGTCAGTCACATTCGCTCTTTTTGTCAGTGACATTCGCTCTTTCTGTCAGTCACATTAATTCGCTCTTTCTGTCAGTCACATTCGCTCTTTCTGTCAGTCACATTCGCTCTTTTCGTACAGTCGCGCAAATGGGAAAAATCAGAGAGTCGCGCTTTTTGCATGCTGCCTGTCAGACCACTAAAAGTCACATAAAATAGGTAAAATAAATCGCAGTATTTTTGGAAGGTTTTGTCTACATATAACTGAATTAATTTTCCAAACGTGTTACTGTAGCAAAGTCGCACAAATCCCGGCCGAGCTTGCTTAAAGGAGCACCCTGACGGATGAGTTTGTGCAAGAAACACGTCCAAATCACCAAGAAAAAGTCCTTTACAGAGATCGCAACACTCATTTTGCTCTGGTTTCCCAGAAATCAAACCGTCAAATCGGCGATTCCTTCTTGGCGGAGGTGCTGAAAGTCAATTTATTTCAATGGCCGCCTGAGTTTAGACTAAGTCGCTTGCACGAAATTTTCACAATACAAGCCTTTTTATTATTATTTTTATACAGTTTACCTAAAGGTGTTTCGCTCACAGCAAAGAAAATAGCTCCTTTTTTTTTTTACTGCACTACACACAAACAAACTTCAACCACAATGAGTGACCTCCACCCACCCCATCCAAATGGCATATCCGCCAAGGAGGAATCGCGGTTTTGACTGATTGAGTTATAGGAAACCAGAGCAAAGTGAGTGTTCCGATCCTTGAAAAGGCTGTGTTTCTGGTGATATCGACGTGTCTCTTGCAAAAACTCATCCGTCAGGGTCCACCTTTAAAGGAAACACACAGGCTTGTTATTGAAACTCAGAAAAGCTAGTAGACAAGTGCCGCGAATGTTAGAAGCTTTCACATCAGGAATGAGAGACTTAGTGCGATTTTTCTCACGCCAGAGGGCATGACGCTCGTGTGGGGCTAATCCTCTCTATATTATTAGTTGGGGATAAAGAAAGAGAGAGAGACAGTGAGTGGTCCTACCATCACTCTCTCTCTCACTACGCCCAAGTAAGAAAATCGCGTGATAAGCCCCTAGTGCATTGACTGCCCTCTGGCGTGAAAAATATCGCCATAGGTCGACCATTGGACTGACAATCACTCCGTTTTCCTAATCGGAGAAGAAGAAAAAAATGTTGGGGTTTCTTGAAAGAAAGTCATGCATGCCAGACCCCTGGATAAAGGCCGTCATCCACGCATCCAATTTCAATTGTACGACTACGACTATCGAACTATGACGACGTCTATGAGTCACTGTTCTCACGAAATATTACTGTGTCGATGAATATTATGACATCCTGCTTGTTTTGTTATGTATATTAGTACGCTACATAGCGGCGAAGCGCTCCTCGGGTGAGAGGTGCCCGAATTTCACGGATAACCTGTCTATGTGACTATAGATAATACAAAATACATATACAAAAATATATATATATATATGTGTAGACCCCGATGAATTAATTTATTCTTCTACTTCTGCGTTCCCAGGCCATATGGCCATAATGGGTAAGGTACGTATGTGTCCGTTTTCAGTGTTCACTGGTCTCCTCGTTGCATACAGCCGACACGTTCTGATTTCGGAAGAGCTCAAAGAAAAAACATAATTTGGAAGATTTTTTTGTTTAAAGGCAGGCGAATAATAATAATAATAATAATAATAATAATAATATTAATAGCCCAAAGCGCTTTACAATCAATTATTCATCAACAAATAGACAACAAAAACAGCATTGAAGAATGACACCAACCAGCAACAACACATCTAACTCTCTCTCTCTTTCTCTCTAACACACACACACACACACACACACACACACACACACACACACACACACACACACACACACACACACACACACACACACACATTTAACGACACCAACTCGTCCATCCCCTATTCAGTAAGCCACAGCAACCAAGCCGCACGGACTGACCACATACACCAACACACATACACAAACACCCTCACACACAACGCACGCACCCACACACACACACACACACACACGCGCGCGCGCGCGCGCGTGCACACACAACCCACAAAACCAAAACACACACAAGCACACATGACATGTATGCACACATGCATGCTCGCACACACACAACACACACACACACACACACACACACACACACACGCACATACACACACACACACACACACACACACACACACACACACACACACACACACACACACACACACACACACACACACACACGAATGGGCCAATACATCAGGAAGGTAGTAGATGACAGTAAGCAAAGGGAAAAGGCAGAGTCAAAGAGAGTGACAGTAGTATTTTAACAGACGCATGCCTAACAATAGTCCCAGTTGGATAGTCGTACGGGTGTAATCGGCTGTGTGGGTCTCCTCGGCCTTAGCAGTCACATACACTTGAGTGGAATGGCAATTGTGTTGAAAGGTTTCACGTCACAATTGAATCTCACCAACAACAACAAAACGTGAAACTATCGTGGAAAAAATCCCGTTCGAGTTTTCTTCAAGCGTAGGTGAGACAGTCTAGACCAATAACACGCCCATAAACTGAGAGCAATGGTGGTAGTAACACTATTGGGAAGTCTCATTCCACCCAGAATCCAGCTAGCTACCAAACAAAGTGTGAACGGGGTTGGCATTTCCTGATTACTAGGCGTTCAAGACTGCACACGATCATCTCCAAACATGGAACATTCAAGATTATTTTTTTTCGTTTATTGTATGGTTTGGGTTAGGGTTAGGGATAGTGTTAGGGATAGGGTTAGAGTCAGTTTAATTTCAGATTGAAAAGTCAAAAGATACAAATTCTAAACGTCGCTGAAAACCGATGTTGTCACGCGAATGATGTCATTTTCCATATTTGGAGATGACCATGTGCAGCATTAAACGTCTTGTTTCCTGATTGCTGTCAAGACATTTTATAGACAGTTGTCTGAAAGTAGTTCCCCCTCTTTCCCCTTTCACCACTAAACAAGCTGAAACAAACCGTTTCTAATTTATAGCTTTAAACCCTTTTAACGCTAGCCATGCTTTAGCCAAAGCTTTCCATTAAACTTACCTGGGTAGAGAATGGAATTCATCTGCACTATTTGGGATTCCTTTGTGACATCCATAAAATAGGGCCTATTTTTTACCTCCCAGGATGAAGAACATAAGGTCACTGGATACCAGACCCTCATTTGATGCCTTTCAGTGACATGGGTGTTCAATCATTGTGGTGCCAAGAGGCGACAGTGGCGATAAAAGGGTCAAAATAAATCATGTACACCCATCGAAACACTTCTAAGTGAAGATGTTCGGTAGTATAAAACTGATGGCTTGGGAAGGCAGATGCCCTTGGGTGTAGAGAAGTTTAGTGACCACGGATTCGTGATGCAACACAGAACAATGAGTTTCATCAGTGATGTACCGAGGATCAAGCAGTGATGGGACAAACTGTCCCAAGACAAGATAAATCAATAAGACAATGTCCTGGCTCTTGCAGATATCAACAAGACAAAGTGGGTTTTTTAATCTGACATTTGTCCTGACAGGGGAGAACACAATTTGACATTTTCAATTTTAATAGGTCAATGGTCTATGACCGGGGCCTCGGGACATCACTGTTTCAGTGTCACTCATTTTGTGATAAGTGCGATATATATATGTTGCTTTTCGACAAATTCCAGGAAGATTCCTCAGTGCATGGTAACTGGGTTCCCTGGAATAGTAAGAATAATTATTCGATTTGTCTGGAATTTGAATGACGTAACGGGGATTCCATAAATTAGTGACTGCCTGTTGTGGTCAAAGTCACTTTGATTTTCTTTGGTGTCTTCTTTTTGTGCTGTACATTTACTACAATATGATAGATGCGAGACATTTTATAAAGACGCATTTAGTTTTGTTTTGCAGCTCTAGTGACGGATCTAAAACATTGTTTAAAATTTCGAGACAATCCGTCCACAAGCGTCAGTATTAAAAAGGTTTCTGGAAATGTAATAAGCAATACCAGCATATATATACATATATGCATATTTTAAATTTTGGAACATTCTTATGTTCACACTTTTACTTACGATTTTTATCATTTCTAATTTACTTGAATGCTGGGTTTTTGTGTTTTTTAGCCTTTTACCAATATACAGGAAGAAACCTTCCCTTTGTGGAACAATCTTCTTGTTGAGGTGAGAGTAGTTCCACCTTGGTAGGATAAGACCCCATCCCGTGCCGAGCTGATGAGACTCCCTGGAGTCGAAACAGCTGTCCTCGGCTGGGTTCTGCCAATGCCTCCCTAATAAGGAGGAGAAACTAAGCTAGAACTGTTTTTTAGAACATAGATCAAAATACCAAGTTAATATAGCTGGTTTTGGTTTTAATGTTCGTTTCAAAGACATAGGGACAAAAACGTGCTAAGCAATTTTACTATTATTGCATTTCAAATGCTCCAACTTTTGAGTCATGTAGGCTGGAGGAACGGTACCAGCAGTAAACTGATATTTTTTCATCAAATCAAATCAAATCATCTTTATTATCTCATAACTGAGAAATTGCAGCCAGGTGCACATAAGAAAAACAACAACAATAAACACATTTATCAACAAAAACAACAACAATAAACACATTTATCAACAATTAAAGAAAATAAACTAATAACTAATAACACTGTAATATACCTATATATATATATACATTGGGAGAAAAAGTAAATCAGCACATTATTTTCTTTTATTCTTTTCAGAACACAGAAGAAATCGTAAAGTTAAAATTAAATTTATTGAGTTTCTTTCTTAGGTTCACAAAACTTATACATTGGACACAAACAAAGTTTTATTAAAGCAAACTATATATATATAAGAGGAAAGTTTAATGGTGTGGTTGTTTTTTCTTCTTCAATTCTTGTACGTTTATATATATATATATATATATATATATATATATATATATAGCGACAGGGCAAAACAAATCTGGCCTCCAGGAAAACCGATGTGCACACGTGTTCACTCACAGTCGACCAGCCATGTGTTCGCTATTGGGCATCGGATAAGCGGTTTACAGGGAGGGATCGAAAGGGCAGAGGGGAGATAAACAGGGCTTACGATCAACACAGATATCAACTTTGCTGCTGTCAGCTCCAGGTGTGTTTATGGAAAGCCCTGACCACATTTCGTAGACCCATCTCTCGATGCCTGTGTGTCTGTGAGTCTGTGTGTGTGTGTGTGTCTGTCTGTCTGTCTGTCTCTCTCGCTCTCGCTCTCTCTCTCTCTCTCTCTCTCTCTCTCTCTCTCTCTCTCTCTCTCTCTCTCTCTCTCTCTCTCTCATGTACATATATCCACATGTTCTGGTTTTGATAGTGATTTTTTTTTTTTTACACACAAGACATTGCAATATCAAGCGTTGCCTAAAATATACTCCTCACAAAAAGTTAAGCAACAAAATCAAATTGGCGTTTAGTCAGCCTTTTGAAAACACACGGGCTAGCTTTTAATGTGAAATAAAGCGTTGGCATTTTAAATGATGGACGTCAGCAAGTGTGAAGACAGCCTGGAGAGATATGTTTGGCCTTCGCCTGTTGCTGAGCATGACCGTTATGGGGGTGGTGGTTTGGTGGTCTGGGTCGTATTTGAACTGGGGGACGTACCGACCTAGGGGTCTTCCATAGGGGCCCCGCAAACGATATACGCTACCCGTATATCCACAACATGTAGCCACGGTGTAGAGTGGCACAGTGGTAACGGGTTCGATTCGTGTCAAGTAAACCCGAGTTCGAACCTGGGTACAA
>CM065685.1:9210721-9223221 GCA_017654935.2 Phymorhynchus buccinoides | reverse complement strand
TGTCTGTGCGTGCCTGTTTGTCTGTCTGCTTGCACCTCTGTCTGTCCTGTTGTGAACATAATTGATGTTTTCATAATCATATTATTATATTATGCAAGCCCCAATTGTATGTCTGCATACATGAGCTTTTACCAGTTCGTGCACTTGCATAATTCATGCATAATTCATGCGTCTCAGCCTTGATAACTATCGCGCACGTGTGTCTACCCCAAGATTCAAACTAAAGCCTTGTTTATCACGTTTCCATCAAGAGCGGGATCATTATTGCAGATAATGCATCTTAGCCCTTTCACCGCCAGCCATATTTCAGCCAAAACAATTCCATCAAATTTACCTGGGTAGAGAACAAAATCCATCTGCAGTATTTGGGGATTCTTCTGTGGCATATATAAAATAAGGTCTACCCTTACTTCCCAAAACTAAGACAACAGGGTCTTTGGATAATAGACCCCAATTTGATGCCTTTTAGTGACATAGGTGTTAAATCTCTGTGGTGCTAAAATTGGCGGTGAAAGGGTTAAAATAAAATCTACATGGGTTGGCCTCCCTTTAGCAAACAAGGGAGATAACTGTGTAGCTCATGACGTCATGTCAAATATCATGGCGTAAGCATAAGATTGCATCAGTAAGCTCTCAAGAAAGAGGGTTGGGATTTTGATTTTTCTAAGCAAAAAACACACACAAAACCGCATGTTGAGCATGATTTTTGTTGTTGGTGAGATAAGGAGAGCAGACCTGCGCGCAAACAAGATCAGTGAGACATAATGTTTGATTAAGCAGTGAACAGTCGCACACACGCACGCGCGCACACATACCACAATTCATCAACTACGATGAATAATAACATTTAGTCCTGAGTTTTGTTAACGTTACTTTTTAATGTTTTTAAATATATGAAAAAAATAGATATAATATTTTTTGTCCTGAAGACAGTATCATCTGAATTTGGGACTTACGAGTTTTTCTTCTATTTGCACAACCTCATTTACCCCAGATAGAACGTCGTTAGATATACGAGCTTTTGGTGGAATATGTCGGGGGAAAGGAGAAAGCTGACTATGTATATAACTCAACCCCCCCCTTTTAAAAAAAAAAATATGGACAATGAGGTTTGTGAATTTCTCTGACGATAATTAGCCTTATAGATTATCCCTTATCATCGAAACACACGTTGCTATTTTTTTTAATCTTTCACCCATGGCACAACAGTGATACGATTACTTGAATTGTCACTATGTTGACATGGATAAAGAGAGAAACATAGGAACGTGTACGGTGACTATAAGAAGGAGACCAGACCAAGAGTGAAGATGTGTGTTTAGCCGACCACATCTTGGCTAGAGTAGATACAGCGAGCCTAAATATAGCTTCTAGTACTGGCAGGGTAAACATAAGGTCTGTATAGGTGAAGACGGGGTAAAAAGCCCATGGGCGGATAAGAAGCTCATGCCAATTATCTCATGAAATAAAGAACATTTCAGTCAAATTTGCCCATGAGACGAATGCTAAACATCAACACTCGTCTCATGGGCAAAATGTGACTGAAATTTGCTTCATTTCATGAGATAATTGGCATGGGCTTCTTACCCGTCCATGGGCTTTTTACCCCGTCTCCACCTAGTAACCAGAGAGAGAGAGAGAGAGAGAGAGAGAGAGAGAGAGATTGATTGATTGATTGATTGACTTTTATTTATAGAGGGTAATAGAGTAAGCAATAACATGCTTTTTTACATCCAGCCCTCTGGACAAAATACATATATAAAAGTAGAAAATGAAAAACGAAAATAAACACATACAAAGTAATATAAAGCATGCAAAAAAACATCCCTATATTGTAACACATCAATAACAAAATCAAACCTATTATTATTAACTATACTAATTATTAACATTCAAAATGTGTGAAGTAAGCGCATACGCACGGGAAAATAAAACCCAATCCTACTTTTCACACTCATCTTTAAACATTCAAAATAGAGAAGTGCACAAACATAAAAAAACAAAAAAACAATCAATCATACTTCATCATTAAAATATACTTATTTGAAGAAACCCATGCATATAATAAGTCAAACATAGTATTACTTTACCTACTCATCTTAGCATGCACAATTAAAAATGTAAATACATGTACCCATGGCAACATGAAACCTATTCCTACATTCCATTATTCATTTTTAGCATGAACATATTAAAAAGTAAACACACACTCATAACAAAAGCAAACCTAGTCATATTATTTGCAAGCGAATACACATATTAAAAAGTAAATACTGCTCATAACGAAATCAAGCCTGAACCTACTTTCTAGTCCTCATCTTTAACACGCACATAAGTAAAACTTAACTCATCACAAAATTAAAACTAATCCTTATTTTACATACTCGTAACATGTACACATTTTAAATTTAAAGCCGATACACATAATAAAATCAAGCCTAAGCCCATTTTACATACTAATCTTAAAAATACATCAAGCTTAAATGTAAGCACATACACATGACAGAATAAACCCAAATCCTATTCTACATACTCATCTTTAACATGCACGCATTTTGGAGTAAACACTTATGCATAACAAGATGAAACCCAATCCTATAATAATAATAGTAGCAATAATAATAATAATAATAATAATAATAATAAAATAATAATAATTCAAATAGCGCTAAAACTCCATATAGTAGTATGCTCGTTGCACGTTACAAAAGCAACAATGAAAGATGGAAAACATTAATTAAAATCAGCAAGAAAGTCATACCACCAGCATTTGAATACAAAGAAATAAAGTAACGAAATAACATGATTTTCACTCACAAAGACATCCACCCTCGTTCACCAAGAGAGAGGGAGAGAGAGGAGGGAGAGAGAGGAGGGAGACAGAGAGAGAGAGAGGAGAGGGAGAGAGAGAGAGAGAGAGGGATAGCGAGAGAGAAAGAGAGAGTGAGTGAGAGAAAGACACAGAGAGAGACAGACCAACAATGAAGATGTGTGTTTAGCCGACCATCAGGCTGTTGGCGAGAGTACATACAGCGAGCTTAAATATAGCTTTTATTACTGACAGGGTAAACTTAAGGTCTGCATAGTCAGAGAGAGAGAGAGAGAGAGAGAGAGAGAGAGAGAGAGAGAGAGAGAGAGAGAGAGAGAGAGAGAGAGAGAGAGAGAGAGAGGAGAGAGAGAGAGAGGGGGGGGAGATATATATATATATCTGACAGGGTAATTATTTATATATATATATATATATATATATATATATATAGATATATATATATATATATAGAGAGAGAGAGAGAGAGAGAGAGAGAGAGAGAGAGAGAGAGAGAGAGAGAGAGAGAGAGAGAGAGAGAATGACAATGAAAACGAAATTTTATTTAAACAGGGAACACGATATAAGCAAGATACATGCTTTTTTTTTCCACACAGCCCTGGTGAGAGAGAGAGAGAGAGATAGAGAGAGAGAGAGAGAGAGAGAGAGAGAGAGAGAGAGAGAGAGAGAGAGAGAGAGAGAGAGAGAGAGAGAGAGAGAGAGAGAGAGAGAGAGAGAGAGGGAAAGAGAGAGACAGAGAGAGGAGAGAGAGAGAGAGAGAGAGAGAGAGAGAGAGAGAGAGAGAGAGAGAGAGAGAGAGAGAGAGAGAGAGAGAGAGAGAGAGAGAGAGAAGAGAGAGAGAGAGACAGATAGAAAGAGAGAGAGAGAGATAGACAGAGACAGAGAGAGAGAGAGATAGAAGAAAGAGAGAGAGAGAGAGAGGGAGACAGTAAGAAAGAAAAGAGAGAGAGAGAGAGAGAGGAGGAGAAAGAGAGAGAGAGAGAGAGAGAGAGAGAGAGAGAGAGAGAGAGAGAGAGAGAGAGAGAGAGAGAGAGAGAGACAGACAGACAGACAGACAGACAGACAGACAGACAGACAGACAGAAAACACACAGAAACAGGCGGACTATGAGGGAGGATTGGAGAGAAGTCGGAAAACCAACGGATATACAGAGGGATGCATAGAGAGCCAACAGACCAACGGACAGAGACACAGGCAGAATAAGGGCAAGAGTAAGGAAAACAGACATTCGCAAACGCTGAATAAGTCAAGACAAGAAACAAGTGTGGTACCAATAGATAGAAACAAATGCGACTCAGCACCACGAAAGGAACATTATGTTGCTATAAAGGATAATCTTTGATAATAATATGGTCTCTAAAAAACAACCGATGGTCTTATAAGGTCTTAAACAAAAAAACTAAAAACAGTTACATTTACAACAGCACAAACAGTAAAGAATAGGGCGGGGACTTGTATTGTTTTTTTTGTTTTTTCTCTTTTAAAACAAAAACGTTTTGGCATAATTAACTTTTGCACTTAAACGAAAAATAGTGCTCGACCTTTACTGAAATCAGAGAAAATTGGAAATGAACAAAGACACGAAAACAAAACGAAAAAAAAAAAAAAAAAAAAAGCAAACACCAGCACTATGAAGCGACGAAAAATGTCTTGTATACCAGCCATTTTCACCATTTTAATTTGGTTAAAAGCGATAGTCTGGCAATGGAGAGGGGAAAAAAACATGAAAGAGTGACGACAGACAGACAGACAGACAGACAGGTAGACAGACACACACGCACGCACACACACACACACACACACACACACACACACACACACACACACACACACACACACACACACACACACACGCACGCACGCACGCACGCACGCACGCACGTACGCACGCACACGCACGCACACGCACACACGCACACACACACACACACACATACACACACACAAACATACACAAACATGCACACACACAAAGAAAGAGTGATCTCATTCTCTCTCTCTCTCTCTCTCTCTCTCTCTCTCTCTCTCTCTCTCTCTCTCTCTCTCTCTTAAAAATACATTTTGGCATAATTACCTTTTGTACGTAAACGAAAAAGTGCTCGACCTTTAGTGAAATCAGAGAAAGTAGAAATGAACAAAGACATCAAAGCAACAACAACAAAACACTTTTGTACAGCACTATGAAGCGAATGGCAAAATGTCAAAGTGTCAAAACTCAAATGACTTGTATAACATCCATTATCCCAGTTTAATTTAGTTAAAAGCGACAGTCTGGTAATGGAGGGAATAAAATGCGAAACAGTGTCGACAGACAAACAGAGAACTCGAACTCGAACTCGAAATCGAAATGTTTAATGAGGATGACTGAATAAGTAACAATACTTCTTTTTATCAGATCCTCTAAATATAAAAGTGAACAAAAATCCGAATAAACAAACAAGTAGATCAATCAATCAATCATCAATAATCAACTACAACGCAAAAAAACAAATTATGTAATGGTTCACAATTATGTAATGGTTCACACATGAAACAACACATTACACAACACACACACACACACACACACACACACACACGCACGCACACGCACGCACACACGCACACACATACACGCACACGCACACACACACACACACGCACACACACACACGCACGCACGCACGCACACACACACACACACACACACACACACACACACACACACACACACACACACACACACATTAAATCTAACGTAGCCATGACATGACATGCAAAGAAAGCATTAAATGTCAAACGGATAAGAACAAAATACACATCAACAGCATGCATTATCCTTAAACACTCAAAATCCCCATCTAAGCATTACATAGTAATATTCACAATGGAAATTGAAATGAAATGGTGTTAAAATGAGCATTGATTTATATCACTGGATTTTAGGGAGAGAACATATCAAAGAGGCAATTATAAGTGTTCAAACAAATACCCATGATAACTTTTTTGAAAGACGCCAAGGTGCTCTTGTTTTGTTTTTTTATGTAATCAGGTATCTCATTCCATAATTTTCCAGCAGAGTATAATAGAGATGACATTAATAAATCTGTTCTTGGACGGGGAATATATATCAAACTTTTATTGCGAGCATTATTGATTTGTGCAAGGTTATGCATGATCTTATACATGAATACTGCTTTATTAAATTTACACCTTGAACTAAAAGGAAGAATATTAACAGTTCTGCAATCAGTGACTAGTAGAGACGATGTTTTGATAAGTATAAGTTTGATTGCTCGTCTGTATATACTTTCTAATGGTTTTAAACAGTTCTTACTAGCTAAATCCCAAGATGTAGAAGCATAGTCAATATCTGGTTGGATGTATGCACAAAAGTATTGTTTTCTTGTGTGTTCATCGAGAAACTGTTTTATTCTATTCAGCTGAAATACCTTTTTGGATAGCTTTCTAGTGAGAAGGGAAATGTGATGAGACCAAGACAAATTGTTATCAATGCCAAGACCAAGTACTTTATGCGAATCAACTTCTTCCAGCATAGTTTCACCAATTTTAACTTTAATCAAATCATTTGTAGTATTCTGACGTTTTTGTCTCGTAGTTAATAACATGAGTTTAGCTTTTTGGGGATGTAAAGCCAAATGATTAAGTTCAACCCATTTTTTCTAGATTATTCATACTTTATCTTTTTGTAAATCTGTCAAAGCCAAGTTTGCGTTCTTGTTTTGATCATGTATAGTGGTATCATCTGCAAACAATTCGCACATGGATGAAATGTACAGAGGGAGATCGTTTATATATATACTGACCGAAAAAAGTAACTGACCACTTTTATTTTTTTTGTAATATAAAAACAAAAGAAAGGATTAAACATTTATTGGGCTTCTTTGTGTACGGCAAGCATAAGAATTCGTCTAGAGTTATTTAATGCACGTGAATATCGTGCAGTAGGCTACGATCGCGATAATGACAAAAACAGATATCACGTGCCTCATTTCTCGCTTTTTACGTGCACACATTAAAAAAAAATGCCTGAACTGTAATCTCTGAACCAAATGCTAACTTTATCCATACTTTTGCATTGAACAAGCCCACACATAAAGATGCCACGCTTATCTGAAGATGAGAGACTTCGTGCTGTTGGCATGTTGCAAGGGGGGGCATCCATTTCTGCGACAGCAAGGCACTTTGGAGTGACCAGACAGACTGTCGGGCTGTGGCATCGTCGATACGTGGCGACAGGAACGACCTCTGACCTTCAACGCAGTGGGCGCCCGAAAGTGACGACTCCTCAACAGGATCGGTTTATCGCCCTGACACACCTGCGGAACCGCTTCCAGCCCAGCACAGTCACTGCCCACACCATCCCTGGGCTCCAACACAGTGCGCAATCGTCTGCGTGAGAGAGGACTACGCGCAAGGCGTCCTGCAAGGCGACTAACTCTTCTCCAACATCACCGAAACGCCCGTCTAGCATTGAGACTGCTTAGTTCGTGAATCAATTGGATTTTGACCCTGTGACTGTTGTTTACACACCAGTCCTGAATGAATTGATGGAATTCGATCACGTGATTTCGGATTTGGGTTTTCTTTTGTGTATTCTGTACATGATAGATTAAGTTCACTTTGTTCAAATTTCATGATAATGGGTTTGTCCAATAACAAATTACAGCAAACATGTGGCCTGGTCAGTTACTTTTTTTCGGTCAGTATATATAGAAAAAATGGTAGGACCGAGAACAGATCCTTGTGGGACTCCATATTCTACTGGCATAAAAGAAGACGTTTTGCAGTCTTGAAAGACAATTTGGCGTCTATTTGTCAGAAAAGAAGAAATAAGGTTGACAGAATGTTGTGATAAACCGTCAGAGACTAGCTTTCTAGACAAACAGAGAGACAGGCACACACACACACACACACACACACACACGCACACACGCACGCACACGCACGCACACACACACACACACACACACACACACACACACACACACACACACACGCGCGCGCGCGCGCGCGCGTAGAGAACATTGAACACTGAACACTGAAAAAACTTTATTTAACAAGGAGAGAGAGAGAGAGAGAGAGAGAGAGAGAGAGAGAGAGAGAGAGAGAGAGAGAGAGAGAGATACGGATACGGATACGGATTTTTAATCAAAAGGCCAAGGCCCCATATGATGGGGTTACAATGAACAAACATATTGTAGGAAATAACAAATATATATATATATAGATAGAAAGAATTACTTATCAAATAACCAATCAATCATTCATTATACGCAAAAACATACATATAAACACATGAGCAACACATTCAACTAATCATTATGCTACGCATATTAAAAGCCTTGTACAAGAATAGAGCAAATCGTTTAACCATAGATTCATTAGTTGATGCTAAGAGCATAGTAAGTCTAAACATTGACGGATACCGATAATACTTAGAAGGAATGAATCGTTCTCTAAGATCATTTAAAACAGGGCAACAGAGCACGAAATGTACTTCGTTATCAACACTATTCTTGCACATTGGACAGAGAAGATCACGATCATTATGTTTCCTGTATCTATAATAATGAGTAAAGATATCAGAAATTCCAAATCTGAATTTAGTCAAAATATACTTCAACTGTTTATCCATTTTAATTGATAAATACGTAGGAATACAATGAATAGTATTAAACTGTCTATAGAAGATAAATCGATCACTACTCTCAACATGACTTGACCATTCTTGCCAACGACAATCAATCAATCTTCTAAGAAGTGTTCGAACAAATTGTTGTATATCACCTACATTTTGTTGTAACCAAACATGCCCAAATCCTAAAACAAATAATTTCATTTTTACTTTTGAAACCCAATTTGATTTCCCTCTAACATCCAAATCATACAGCATATTATACGCTTTTTTAGGCAGTCTTACATTATCCATAACAGTTAACTTTAACCAATAGCGAATACATTTTATCACGGAATTCAGACAAATGGGATATCTGTTTGTTTCAGCGTACACTAAATCATTCGGTGTCTTTATATTTATTCTTAAAAATCTTTTAAGCGCAAACAAATGCACATTCTCACAATAGATTGCTGCATCATAAAGACCCCATAATTCTGCACCATACTGAGCAACAGGTTGTACTTGGGAATCAAATAGCTTCATAAATAGTTCAAAAGACTGATTTTCTAAACAAGAAAGTCTCTGCATAATAACTATCAAGGCACGCTTAGCTCTACGTGCAAGATCTTTACATGTGACTGTCAAACTTAACTTGGTTGTAAAATAAAGACCTAAATATTTATATACATTAACCACTGGCATCAGCGTGTCATTGTATGTCCATCTTTCCCTACTACCCAAATATCCACCCTTCCTAAAAACAATTATATTACTCTTTGACATATTTATTTTTAACTGAAGTGATTTTGCTGCCCTACATAGACTATTTAATTGAGTTTGCAGACCTATGACCGTTTCAGACATAAGAGCAACATCATCTGCTAAGAGGAGAATAAACAGCTGTAACATATCACCAGTAAATTGTGCACCATGTTTTCCACTCTCAAGAACATTTAAAGTTAAGTCGTTGATAAAGAGAGAAAATATGACAGGGCTACAAACATCCCCTTGTTTCACTCCTGCAGTACATCGAATGTAGTCAGTTAAGTTACCTCCACATCTCACTCTAGCTTTTACACAAAGATACATACTTTTTATACATATACATGCACGCCTGATTTTAAAAGAATTGGCCAAAGAACAGCTCTGTTGATGGAATCAAAGGCTTTTTCAAAGTCAATGAACGCGATTAAAAGAAAATTGCTTTTGAACGAAAGCCATCAGTGTAAACATTTGCGATTGTAGAGTAATTATGTTTAAATTGCTTATTCACCAGAATATTGTTTTCCCCTACCCACTCCTGTAACCTATGATTAATAATAGTGCTATCAGTGCATCACTTAGAGATATCACCCACTCCTGTAACCTATGATTAATAATAGTCTATATTTACTGTGCATCACTTAGAGATATCCCTCTACCCACTCCTGTAACCTATGATTAATAATAGTGCTATAAACTTTACTGCCTGCATCACTTAGAGATATCACCCAGTAACCTATGATTAATAATAGTTATAAACTTTACTGCTCATCACTTAGAGATATCCCTACCCACTCCTGTAACCTATGATTAATAATAGTGCTATAAACTTTACTGCCTGCATCACTTAGAGATATCCCTACCCACTCCTGTAACCTATGATTAATAATAGTACTATACACTTTACTGCCTGCATCACTTAGAGATATCCCTACCCACTCCTGTAACCTATGATTAATAATAGTGCTATACACTTTACTGCCTGCATCACTTAGAGATATCCCTCTATAATTATTAGGATTATTTATATCACCTTTTTTGAACAGAGGTAGAACAATAGATTCGGTCCACAGCACAGGATACATTTCTTTATCAAATAACGAGTTAAAAAAGGCTACAAAGAATGTCAAAACTGACTCGTTTTTACATGCATACTTCAAAAGTGCACCGACTATACCATCAGGACCAGCTGCTTTATTGTTTTTTATTTTCCTGACAGCAAACATTATTTCTTCTTTTGAAATGGGAAGGCTTAAATAATCATCTTCCTCCTCTTCCTCATCACTCCCCTGTAGTATTGCATTAGCATCACAGTCTTTGGTCAAAAGGTTCTTAAAATGGTCAAACCACTGATCTACACTAATGTTATTTACCGGTTGTTTCTTTTTGAATGACATCGTACGTATTTTATTCCAAAAGTCCTTTTGGCTACTTATCGCTGCAATCAATTCTGTTAACTGCGCATTATTAAACTCTTTTCTCTTCCCATCCTTTAGGTATTTATATTCCCTTCTAGCACGACAGAAACAATCACGATCACCCTTATCCTTTGTACGTTTACATTTATTATATAAATTCCGAACTTTTTTCCTAAAGTCTTTACAATCAGAGTCAAACCAATCGTTACTCTTCCAGTTGCTATTGTTATATACTTTTACCTCTTTTTTCATACATTGTGCAGCTTCTTTAATAGTTGCATTAAACACAGACAAAGCTTCGTCAATATTGACGTCAATCAAAATGATTGCATGATTTATCTTTTCCTGAATATCAAATGAACGTATGCTATCATCATGCGATTCAGCACAGTCATCACTCCACACAAACTTTTCCACTAAAGTAGGCCTACCTCTATTTTTAGACAGATTTTTCTTTAGAACAGCCGCGCTACACAAAACTCCTAGTTCCACAGGCATATGATCTGAATAAAATTTGTCACAAATTTTTAGCTCACACGAATTACATAACAAGTTATACATATCACATGACATAACAAAATAATCAACCACGCTACTTCCCGTTTCTGACATGTACGTGAAGCAGCCATGACGGTCGCCATAACACATACCATTGACAATGCACAAATCAAACGCAGTACACAGATTCAAAAACATTTTGCCATAGTCATTTAAAGCAGAGTCTTCCGAACATCTAACATTTACAGAATGACTAATATGTTGAAAATCCAAAATATCTGAAACACCATGACAATAGTGAGACGTATTAGACGTTCTACTATTAAGATCCCCACACATCAAAATGTACACATCATTACAATTTAATAAGCAACTAGTCACAAAATCTTCTAAAAGAGCTATACCATTACCACAATCGACATATGTATAGTATGGAGACCCTTCTGGTGGTACATAGCAATATACATAAAGAACGTCTTTATCCATTCCAAATAATGTTTTATCAAACAATAACGCTCCAAATATGTTAGATTTCACATTAACTTGTTTTACATAAGGCATGAGCTCATTTCTGACAAGACATAGCAGTCCTCCTGATCTTCGTCCTTTTGTAGTAAACTTACTGGCAGACAAACAGAAACTAGTATAACAATCAAACACAGAATAGAATAGCTAAACTCTTCAATAAAAGTTTCAACTAAACAAATAAAATCAAAAGATTTAACGAATGAAACGAAATCATAATCAGAAAGTTTTGAAAGCAACCCATTAACATTATAATGCAAAAATGACAGAGAGAGAGAGAGAGAGAGAGAGATGAGAGAGAGAGAGAGAGAGAGAGAGAGAGAGAGAGAGAGAGAGAGAGAGAGAGAGAGAGAGAGAGAGAGAGAGAGAGAGAGAGAGAGAGAGAGAGAGAAAGAAAGAAAGAAAGAGAGAGAGAGAGAGAGAGAGAGAGAGAGAGAGAGAGAGAGAGAGAGAGAGAGAGAGAGAGAGACAGAGAGAGACAAAGAGGGACAGAGAGAGAGAGAGAGAGAGAGAGAGAGAGAGAGAGAGAGAGAGAGAGAGAGAGAGAGAGAGAGAGAGAGAGAGAGAGAGAGAGAGAGAGAGAGAGAGACAGAGACAGAGACAGAGAGAGAGAGAAGAGAGAGAGAAGAGAGAGAGAGAGAGAGAGAGAGAGAGAGAGAGAGAGAGAGAGAGAGAGAGAGAGAGAGAGAGAGAGAGAGAGAGAGAGAGATGCCTGACTGTATTTGATTAGGCATTTCTACCGTGAGAGAGACACAGAGAGAGACACACAGAGAAAGAGAGAGACAGAGAGAGAGACAGAGAGAGAGAGACAGAGAGATAGAGAGAGACAGAGAGAGAAAGACAGACAGAG
>CM065685.1:9200721-9205721 GCA_017654935.2 Phymorhynchus buccinoides | reverse complement strand
GCACAGTCCCAGAGTGTCGAAGCATAGCCAACTAGTGATTGAATGTGTGCACTGAAGAAGAGTTTCCTGGCTTCCTGATTTAGAAAGTGTTTTATTTTGGATAATTGGAAGACTTTTGTGGCGATGTTTTTGCTTAAATGAGTGATATGGTCCTGCGAGGATAAATTGTTATCAATGGTTAATCCTAAGACTTTGTGCGATTTTATTTCTTCGATTTCTTTATTATTGGCATATAATTTTGGAGTAGGCGCATGTAGGTTTTGACGTTTCTGTCTGGTAGTTATCAGCATATGTTTTGTTTTTCCAGTATTTAGTAACATATGGTTAAAATGTGTCCAGGTTGTGAGTTTACCAATGTTTTCTTGTAAGTTTACATACAGGGAGTTTAAATTACGATCAGATGAATGAATTGTGGTATCATCTGCAAAAAGATCACTAAGGGATGAACGGAAAATGGGCAAATCGTTTACATATAACGAAAAAAGGATAGGACCAAGGATAGAACCTTGTGGAACACCACTTTTTGAATAACGAAAGTCTGAAATTTTATTATCAATAGAAACACATTGTTGATGGGAGATAAGGAATGATGACAGGAGTGCAATAGCATCGGTTGAAAAATTATACACTGATAGTTTACAAAGAAGTAGAGCATGGTTTATCGTGTCAAAAGCCTTGGCAAAATCAACGAAGATGGCTGCTGTGTATTCATCATTATTAATATTGGAAAGCCATTGATCGACCAGATTTACAAGAGCTGTATGACATGAATGATTTTCTCTAAAGCCCGATTGATTTGGGTGTAGGAGGTCAAACGTTTTAATGTGTGATGAGATGTGACTGTTGATGTGCTGCTCTAGTGGTTTTGAGAGGACAGAGATAATTGAGATGGCTATGTAGTTGGAGGGGTCATTTTGTTCACCTGATTTATAAAGAGGAATTATTTTACTAGTTTTGAAGTGCTTGGGGAAGTAGTTTTTGTCAATACAAATATTGTATATGTAGGTTAAAGTATCTGTGATGTATGGTGCACTGAGTTTTATTATTTTACTGTCAATTTCGTCTAAGCCTTTTCATTTGGACTGTTTGATTTCAATTAAACTGTTATAAACATCAAATACCGCCATGGGTGGTATGGTCAATGGTGTGTTAATCTGTTTTTCTTTGCAAAATTCCTTTAGTTCCTTTAAGTCATTTTGTGTTGATTTGTCATTTTAAATAATTTTGTTTGCTACATTGACAAAGTGTTCGTTAAGTTCATCAGTGGATATGTTTTTGGAAGTGAATTGTTTCTGAAAAACGTGTTTGTGATACAGTTGATTGCCTTCCATAAAGATTTCGATTCATTTTTAAAGCCTGCTAATTCTTGAAAATATTTCTTCATGGAGTTGCATAACAAGGTAGTAACTTTATTTCGCTGTGCATGAAATTCATCTTGATTTTTAGAGTCGCAGAGCAAATCTCTGTTGTTCATTTCGGTATCAATATCTTTTGTTATCCAGGGTGGTTTAGGTTTGTGTTTAACTCGTTTACATTTAATTGGTGCGTGTCTATTGTAAATATCTATGAATGTGTTATACCAAAAATCCACAGCTTGATCTGGGTCAGTGTATTGATAGACATGTGAAAGCTGGTACTCTGCCAGATCAAAGAGAAATGAATCTTCGTTGAATTTTGAAAAACATCTGTAATGAATTGTTTTATGTCCAGTTTTAGGGATTTTTTAACCTTTCTTGTTCCAAGTTATGCAGATTGGATTGTGATCGCTACAGCCAGACAACGGTGAGCAAAGCTCAATAATGTTTTGCTTTTCAGTTGTGTATATGTGGTCAATTAGCGTCTCAGATGTTGGTGTGATTCTAGTCCAAATATTAATGAGTTGTGTTAACTGAAATCTTCCTAAGGATGGTGAAATTTAATTGTAATTATTATGAGGTTAGTGATGTTAGTGGGTGGACAGTTTGAGTATCCGGTGAGCTTGCTGCTAGCCTTTCCCGCCTCAGGATTTAGCAAGATGCAAGTTCTCTAGACTGAAAAACTAAAATTTACAGGGAGGGAACTGCTACATATGAAATTGTAGAAGGGAGGGAACTGTCCTCCCACTAACATCACTAACCTCATAATAATTACAATTAAATTTCACCTTCCTTAGGAAGGCTCATTCAATTTATTAATTATTATTCGGTTAGCAATGTATTTAGTGGTAAGGACAGTTTGAGATTTTAGAGCTATGTCTAGAGAACTTGCAGTACATAAGTTGCGAACGGATTTGAAACAATCGATCACAAATACTGGTAACTTATTGGGCAGACTTTTGTCTTACCCCATAAGAGAGGAATATACCTTTCTATTCGGCCCCCAGCACTTGTCTGCATGAGGGTCACCCAGACTGTTTGTGCATCATACAAAATCACCATCATATTCACACAAAATACATTATCACACCTGGATTATTATCACACTGGGGTAATCCCCCAAAAATTTGAATGAAATTCCACAATGTTAATGTATGTTATTTCTTCACAAAATTATCCAGGATTGTTTGAATGAAGGCTGCTTGTGATTGTTCAGCTTTTTATAAAACTTAACAAAATTCCTCTCACTGCTCCACTAAGGCTAAGCAGTTTTCATAATCAATGATAATGAAATGCCTCTTTTCCCAATGCTAAAGTAGATGCACTCCTGGTGCTGTGGGTCGAGTGTTTGAGAACTTGCAATATAAAATTTCTGAGTAGTTTAAGAACTACAGTGGAATCCGCTTTATCTGCCACTTTTGGGACAAGGCAAAATGTGGCCGATAAAGCGAATCGGCCGATAAAACGAACATCAAGATACTCTATGACGCAATTATGCAAGTCAAAAGCAATGACGTCAAAATTAAATGTTGCAGTTCAAATTCCAATTCTTTCCCTTTTTGTGGTGTGTGTGTGTGTGTGTGTGTGTGTGTGTGTGTGTGTATGTGTGTGTGTGTGTGTATTTTGAGTCTTAAACGATCCATCCTGTCAGCTGTCAGCTGTCAGTTCTTAGTGTGAAGTGACTTCCACTGTGAGAGACAAATTGAAATGAATAAAATCTGTCAAAACACAAGAGTTCATACAGTACAGTGTATGTGTACTGTATGTGAACACTTTATTAATCCTACAACTTGACAGAAGCACGAGTAAAAGAAATTAATTTTGTTTTCTTGAGTGATTTTAACGCCATGCAGGGTCTTTCAATTGACAACAGCTCACCTCCCAACTTCACACTCAACCATGTAAACGTCAAAAGCGTGTTGTCAGTTTGTCTGTTGTTCTCCCTCTCAAAAAAGGGGGGTAAAGAGGAAACATTAGAGAGAAAAAGTGGCCAATAAAGCGAAATTGAAGATTTCAGCTTTGGCCGTAAAAACGAACAAAATAACACATGCTTAAGAAGAAAAAATTCCGTACATTAGGAAATTGGCCGATTAAGCGGCTTTGGCCGATTATCCGAAGGCCGATAAAGCGGATTCCATTGTATTTGCTTCCTTTTCTCCCAAAAATAGGTACAATGATAAGGCATAATTCATCAGCCCACACTTCAATCCTCAATTCTTGAAAAATGATGGAAATAATAGTAATAATAAGGAGCTTCAGTCATGCACTTCATTTAATACCTACTGAATTTGCGTTTATATGCAATGGATTGAATATTTACTGACTACTTATCATACAATTGTTGTTTGTCATAATTTCTAGTACTATGCAAATTAAAAAATTGAACCTATACCACCAGTGGAGCTACCAACAAAGCCCGAATTAAATTGTTATTGAAACTTTTGTTGCTTCCCATTGAGACTTAAAGGTTCTTGCCATCGATTCTTGCTCTGCCTAGATTCTTGCATAGCCTTTGGTATTAAGCTTCAAGTTAGCTTCCACATCTATATATAAATATGTATGCTCGCTTGAGTAATAAAAGCCTTAAATTGGTTTCTTGGAAAGCATGATCACCCTGAAGTCTCTGAGAGAATGAAGCATCGGCAACAACAAAGAACATTCAGTTACTGCCTGCCTACATGTCCTTAGTTGAAAACAACCTGTATAGTATGAAAATACTAGGACTTATCATGAAGACAAAGCCGACAGTTTATGATCCTCATGGACAGTTTGCCTACAGAATAGTAGGAGCAATTTGGGAAGAAAGGGTCTAAGGCAGTAGATTAGGTGCTAGCTGCATGGAGATCATCACCTCCCGAGACAGCCTACAATTATTGCATAATGAAGTAGAGCCCGTATAATAATTTACATAAAATATCACGTGCATCATTAAATGTAAGCATACATTCAACTTTGGAGCATACAAGAGGTCCGGGTTACAGTGCAATTATTGACGCAAGGTGAGCCTTAGGGCCCATCTGGCCCCAGAATATTACAAAGGACCTTCAATTAGCCTGCAAACACCAGACACATTAATGTTGAACATAGAACTTGAAGGGGTTTTGTCGTAAGAGGCTAACCTTGCCTTAATACAATATATGGAGCAGATATGTTGTTGTTTCAATTAATAAAGGACATGCTTGTGTACATTGAACATTAATGATGAAAGCCTACACCTTGATACGATGCCCAATTAGGGGAAGACGGGGTAAAAAGCGCATGGGCGGGTAAGAAGCCCACCCCAATTATCTCATGAAATAAAGAAAATGTCAGTCAAATTTGCCCATGAGACGAATGCTAGACATTAACGCTCGTCTCATGGGCAAAATGAGGAAGACAACGTGAGGAAGACAACTAATTTTCATAGCTATTTTACTAGTGTAGCCCGCCTGTCTTCTCGCGTTACTCAGGACTGCGTAAATTAGTCTTCCAACAAATCCATATTTTAAGACGAACAACAATAAGACAGGGGTCTACAAAATTAGTGTAGCCAACTTGACTTGGGTAAGCAATGAGCATCGTGTATCAGACTCAAAACAAGTTATGGTAGGTTAAATCACACTCTGCGGGACCAACAAAATAGGCCTACAGAACCCTGGACAGAGC
>CM065685.1:9190065-9200221 GCA_017654935.2 Phymorhynchus buccinoides | reverse complement strand
TATAAAAAAATCTCAAGGTTCTTGATAAGAAAATGTATATGGAAGTTGGAAGGAGTGAAAGATTATGACAACGTTCCTTTGAGACAGTCAAATAAAGGTAGGAAGAATATGTTTTGGTCACACACCCAAGCATTACTGAACAGTTGGTTGTTGGTTTTATGTTTGCTTTTGCTCATCTGAAAAAAATGAGTATATAGTATGCTGGGTGTTTCGGTTCTGTGGCCTAGGTTGTGAGGGTCTTGTGTGTGTCGTGTGTGTGTGGTGTGTGTGTGTTTGTGTGTGTGTCTTTGTGTGTGTGTGTGTGTGTGTGTGTATGTGTCTCTGTGTGTGTGTGTGTGTGTGTGTGTGTGTGGTGTGTGTGTGTGTTATGTGTGTGTGTGTGTGTGTGTGTGGTGTGTGTTTGTGTGTGTGTGTGGTGTATATGTATGTCGGTCTATGTGTGGTGTGTGTGTGAGTGTGTGGTGTGTGTGTGTGGTGTCGTGGGTGGGTGTGTGTGTTGCCACTCCGTGGCTCAATCTCAAAACTTTAAAGTTGGCATTATCTACAGAAAAATAGGGTACATTGTTCAAAACTTTTGCACACATAAAAATTATGTATATGTCTATGCCACAGCTTTTACAAATTAATGATTTTGATATCTTTAAATACTAAAACAAACACTGTAAACAGATAAACAAAAAACAACATAAACCATTTTAGGAGGAGTGGTGTTAGAAAAGTATTCAAAACAAGGGGCCAACTGAGCTAAGAAAGATTCCACAGTGGAAAGTTATCAAGTAGCCCATTGTGTAGAAAACTTCTGTCTCTGTGTTAGGCCAGTGGTTCCGGGTCCGATTGTCGGCACGGTTGTTGGTTGTTTGTATCCATGTAATTATAGTTTTTCATCTTGTACTTTAAACTTTTATTGGCAGATCTTTTTGGACTGCTCTAGGCAGACCCCCACCCCCCTCTTAGTCTTTGTTTGTTGTTGTCCCACATGTTCCTAGTGTTCGAGTGAACCTTGAAGGCTTTGACCTATTGTTTCTAATATTTTTGTTAAGTTTTTTCCTTATCTTGCGTACTCAAAGTAGTACTGACATCGCTCAAGCGGTCCGAAATTCATATTGCTGCCCACACTAGGGAATGCATGACCTGCTGGTGCACGCGGTGGGGAAAATGGGAGTAAGAGAAAAGAATTTAGAGCTTCTGTCCAGCCTGCTAAGCTCCTTGCCATTAGAAGTTTGTCTTTAGGCATGAGCAAAGCATGGTGTGAGGACACAGAACCTTATGCTCTTGTCGATTCTCTCTCTGCAACGGACTGGGGCGCATAAACACAATAAAAGAAAGGACTGTGTGGATAGTTCAGCACAAAATGTCTGTTTTTTTGGTCGGCGGGAAAACGAATCCGGGGTTATGGGCTTAGGCACCTTATCACACCATTGGTGGAAAGAACCCCCCACCAACCCCACTGTCCCTCACTGCGGCGCTAAATGTGTCTAAGAAAACGTGGACGAGACTCGTAGGACATCACGAGGCTGAGAACGCATTTGCCCCAGAAAACCACCTTATTACCTTTGCAGTGCACGCTAAATGACAGATTCTGACATCCTTTCGAACATATCAGACATTTTTAGAGAGACCTTAATGCAACTTATGAAAAAAGAGAACTATTAGACAGGGAAAGAAAACAGATTTTCTAAATTCTCAGGGGGGTTGACTTGTTCACATACGTCCTCTCCTTGGGGTTTTTGTGTTCAAAATCCCCCCCCCCCCCCATGACTACTGTCGTTTTTCAAACATGAAATGCACAATCTTATCGCCCAGTTTTTTCCAATGTTGGTTGTGACCAGTAGAATGGCGACCTCAGTTCACATGACACGGGACACCTGGGACGATCTAATCCGTCCTTACAGAAACACGAGGGACACGATCAGAGACCTTTGCTACCCTATTGTCGTGGGTTTTGGGACGTTTGGAAATTTGATGATAACTTTAATCATGGTACGTCTTCCTGTATCCACGTCAAGTGTGTTCTTCATAGTTCTAGCCATTTCAGATCAGAGTTTTCTTTTGATATCACCGTTTGAGTATTTACGTCGGCATTATTTTGATGCAGATCGCCTTGCGGTTTGGAGCGCCTGGCTGTGTAAGGCATGTTATTTTATTCTCTATGCATCACCAGCTCTGTCTGCGTGGATTCTGGTGTCACTCACCATGCTCAGAGCAGCCTCTGTGCTGTGGCCACAGCTTCCTCGTGTCGGTGCCTGTGGGTGGACCAAGAGAAAAATCAGTGAATCACTGTTGTTGGTGTAGGTGTATCGATATTCCTCCCCCCTAGATCGACGTGTCCCCCCAATCTTTCTACGGATATTAATCTGCAAAAAACTTGGAACATGGTAACCAACAAGTTGCATCGAGGAAATAAAGATTTGGTTTTCTTTGATATTGGTTGGTCCCTTGGATTAGGACCTGCTTCAGGCATGCTATTTTTAACCTTTTCAACAGTGTTGGCGCTGGTACGCAAAAACTGTTGTACCATGGTCATGGAACCAACTGGCCAGTAACATCTGGTCTCAGATCAAAACACAACGTCTTTCATTTCACAACCAAACACTCAGAATCTTCCAAAAGACGAACAAAAAGTGTTTCTTCCCTGACTGGCCACAGTGATGATTAGCAGTGAGCAATTTGTTTTTCGTCGTCCCGTCGATCCCTGTCCGGTTGCCAATTACATCGTATTAAGTGACATAAGCAAATGCCACTTCAATACATTGACTTGGTAAAACGATCCAATTTTTTTTTTTTAATATACGGGAACAAATGTTGCAAATGTGTTTCAAACAAGTCACAAAAACAGCCGAGTCTTCTTGTGATATACAGCCAACAAGTGCCATCAAAACTTTTATTCCTGCTTACTGTTTTGACAGTCAGCAAGGGTCCGAGGCCGAAATTCCAGTGAATAGCTGGCAGAGTTGTTACGGCACCGTTTGTTTCTGTACGGGGGGACTAGGTGGGAAACAACGGGAGGGATGCTAGTTGTGGTTCCATTCAGCAACGCCGCTTTGTCCCACCAAACTCAACGGATTCCAAGTAAACAGCTGGAAAAATGAAAGCGCTGTTTTTTTGTCAAAAGGGAAGCTTAGTCTGGTCCGTGGTCGCCGGTGTACGCCTAGAAGAAAAAAGGAAGTAAAGACCTGTGGACAACGATTCCTCCACAACGCAGAAATCCCAGAACGTGACAAGTCAACCCTGATTTTGTAACTCTTTCCTGAGCAGGGAGAAGAAATTAGTATATGGTGAGGCCCCTAGTTTGGTCCGCAACTATCCCTTCAGAGGGATTGTCCACAACATTTCCAGAAACCGCGAGACCAAACTTGTGCCCGTCGGTTATAGTAACCGGTTTTTTCCGGGAAAAGGATCTTTCGTGGACCCTCTTTGGAGGATTCTTCGGACGACCCGGACGGCAGGCCATTCGGTCTGGGGGACAAGGGGGGTTTCCTGTTACTGAAGACGGAGACGATCTTTGAGAGAAGAAGAGAAGAAAAGTAATGGGCCTACGAACACACACACCACACACACAACAAAAGACTGAACGCACACACACACCACACAACCCCAACACACACCATCACACACACACAAACAAGCAAACTGGGTGTAGTGTCCTGTCCTGCGTGGCGTACGTTTTTGTGTATGTGTGTTTTGGTTGTATGTTATCAGTCCCATGAGGGCTTCGTTTTAATACCTGTGGGCTTACCGAAATGTGGTATGTAACTGATTTGGCGTCCAGAAATTAAATTGTGTGGTTTAACTATGTGCTGTGTGCTTTGGTTCGTAGTGTGCGTGTGTGGCGTGTGTGGCGGTGTATTTGCGTCTGTGGCAGTGGTGTGGCGTGGGTGCCTAGTTGCAGTGTGCGTGGTTGACTGCGTGTGTGTGTGAGTTTGCTATCAAGATTATTTATCTGTTAGATGAAAAGAATATCACCTCCAAATGTGTACATAATGCAGCAAATATTAAGGTAAAATATGATTCTATATTGGGCCAAAACGCCTGCACAAACGGAATGAAATGTATTGGTATTGTTATTTATATACTTTTAAAAGGAGATTGTTTAATTGTCATTTGCAAGATCTCGAATATACAGTCAATTACCCATGAACGATATTCATTGTATTCTACATTTATGCAGTTACAAGATCCACCACAATACGTACACTTAATTAAAATATTTCATACGAAAATGTCTCACGAGAATTAGATTGGGTGTATCTCCTTTAAAACCACGTCGATTAAGATATTTCAAACGTTCAAAATGATTTATCCTGTATTTTTTGCCCAGGTATAGAAGAATCGGAATTACATTTTATTTTAATATGTCCTGCTTACAATACTTTAAGAGAGCAACTAATCCCCCCCAATACTACAATCATCCCAATGCTTTTAGATTAGTTTTATTATTTACTGATATTAAAGCATGCTCATCTCTTTCTCTTTTTCTATTCAAAGCGTTTGCTTTTAGAAGTCAATCGCTTTATCTTTGAAATAAATTTATTTTTCTCCATTTTTTTTATTTTTCTCCCAATTCATGGATCATATGTATGTGCATGATTTTATTGTTCTAGTTTACATTAATTTATTGATAAAAAGTATTGATACGGGCAGAGAGGCCTAATCAATAAAAACTTCCTGACTTCATACTTCAGACATACTTCAGACTTCTCTCTCTGTCTCTCTCTCTCTCTCTCTCGCTCTCTCTCTCACTTCTCTCTCTCTCTCTCTCTCTCTCTCTCTCTCTCTCTCTCTCTCTCTCTCTCTCTCTCTCTCTCTCTCGAGTCTCTCTCTCTCACTTTTGCTCTCTCTCCCCTCTCAAAAAAAAAAAGCTCTCTCTCTCGATACTCTCTCTCTCTCTCTCTTTTTTATCCTCTCTTAAAAGGTCTCTCTCTCCAAAGAAATCGGCGAAATCGAGTGTCAGCAAAATGAGTCGTGATGTCTCAGAATGTCACTTTTGAGTTATTAGCAAATTGGTATCCCGCATTTAAAAAAAAAAGGTGAAACGCTTTCCAACAAACAAAATCGGACAAATATTTGTTTAAAGTTATGCAGATTTAATTAAAATCGTATCCTCAAAGAATTGGTGAAATGAGAAAATGCAGCCGGAAAGTTTCACAATGTCCACAAAACAACCAGATGTTTCTGATATAAACACACTGTTAAACCCAGTGCAGAAAGGGTTGTTTTTGGTAACTTCAGCCTCGGATGAAGGATATGAAGGTTCCCGTATCTTACACTTCAATACTTCTGTGTGACCGTAAAGACCCATTGTTCAATAATAAGTCAAAATCTGAGAATTGATAAGGTTGAACCCATTCCACCTCAAATTGACCCTAGTGGTAATTAAGTGAGCTAGGGTCAAACACCATTCATTTTGTGGGGATTGGTCATTGTTTTTAAATTTACAGAAACAAATGTAGGAACGGACACAAGGTGTAGAGTGGCACAGAGGTAACGCGTTCATTCATCCTTGTGTCAAGTAAACCTCGAGTTCGAACCTGGGTACAGGGGATTTTGCCTCTCTTTGTACTTTGCACTAGGCCTTAACTAGTCTAAACGTGTAGTCTTTCGGATGAGACAATAAACCGATGTCCTGTGTGTACAACCATGCACTTAGCACTTTGTAATACTGTCTAAAATACCCAATGGCAACGAAAACAGTTGTCATTTGGTCAACGATTATACTTCTGTAACACTCCCCCCCCCCCTTTGTTAATACCTCGGATGACACGATAAACTCATTTCCTCTTTGAGGTCCCGTGTGCCCTGTCATTCACTTTGCTCACACGCTAAACCCATCTGGCAAGAAAAACTCAGTTGTTATTTGGTCACATGTAACACCCCCTTCCCCCCCCTCTCGGATGACACGATAAACCGAGGTCCCGTGTGCCATGCACATCTAGCACATTGTAAATAACATTCATCTGTTAAACCATCAGTGGCAACCGATTCGAAAAAGTTGTTATTTGGTCAACATGTAACCCTCCAGGTGGGAGCAATATAAAGTACCTAATGCCTAATTAGTTTGCTAACAGATGACATTCATTCTTTCGACCAGGAAAGTTTGTTTGGACTATGTGTTTTGTTGTAATTCGATTTTCATCGATATAAATGAGAGAATCGGAGAAAGCGTGAAATGGAAGGTAGTACTCATTCATCTATGTAATACTCATTTGTATGTATATTCTCATTCATCTTTTGTAATACTCATTCATCTTTGTAATACTCATTCATCATCTTTGTAATGTAATACTCATTCATCTTTGTAATACTCATTCATCTTTGTAATACTCATTCATCTTTGTAATACTCATTCATCTTTGTAATACTCTCATTCATCTTTGTAATACTCATTCATCTTTGTAATACTCATTCATCTTTGTAATACTCATTCATCTTTGTAATACTCATTCATCTTTGTAATACTCATTCATCTTTGTAATACTCATTCATCTATGTAATACTCATTCATCTTTGTAATACTCATTCATCTTTGTAATACTCATTCATCTTTGTAATACTCATGCATCTATGTAATACTCATTCATCTTTGTAATACTCATTCATCTATGTAATACTCATTCATCTTTGTAATACTCATGTGACTTGTCGAAAGTCGAAAATGGTGTTTTGCGTCCTCTTGGTCTGAATCAGACACATATGGGACATATATAAAATATGGTGGGAACAATACTGGAGGCAATGCCCGGAGGCAGTACGAAACCAGTCAAGTCCCGATTTTGTATTAATACAGATAGGTGTAGCGGTAACCACGCCTCGGTTAAACCTCATCGGCTATGGCACCGCTACAAGTATTTAATATTGATTTTTGAAACATTTTGTCATCCAAACTTGTGCTTATATTTATGCATGCTGAATGTTAATGTTTCTGTTGTATGTAACCTGGACGCAATTTCTCCTTGAGAGATAATAATGCGATTTTGATTTTTGAATTTCGAAATGGAAGAAAGCAGTCAAAACCCTCTTGCCTTCGCATTTGTTACAGACAAAACTACTTCTAGCGTTAAGATTCTTTCACACATGTTCTAGGAAAATATGTTTTTCGAAGCACACAGAGTGCCATACATTTACTATCACATCATTGCTAGTGAGAAGAGTCTCCATAGAGTGTTTCTAGCAAGCCATGACTTAGTGCGTGATCAAAATGCCATCACCGGGGATCTCAGAGTGGGGGGCGGTTTTGGGCGGTTTTGGGCGGTTTGGATACACAGAGGCAACTTCCGGCTGGGCGGTGTGGGCCGGAATAAGCATTGTTTACAATCCCATGAAGCAGTCGGGCTGTTTACCTGTCTGTCTGTCTACCTGCCTGTCTGTCTACCTGTATGTCTCTCTGTCTGCTAGTCCATGATCAATGCAACCACGCAATCATGTATCACGAGTGTGCCAATGAATTTCGATTGCGTTGTCATACTCCTTTCAATGACATTTCTGAGCAAAATCAATCGTATGTGTGTGGATGTCGAACCACACACCAAGTTTCCTGCGAATTCAACATAGGTGTAAGCGACCAACGATTCAATGATTCTTTAGAAACTTTTCTCCTTTCTTTTTTTGGCAATAACTATAGTCACACCAACAAGTTAAAAGTTTGGGGGAAAAAACTTTTCGCGCAAAGCTACTAACAACCGACTTTGACAATATGCTGAAAACAAGAAAGAAAAATAGAAGAACGTTTTCCAGCTACTTTTTCGATGTCCCACATGGCCGAAAGGCCGAAGAGGGCGTAAACCCCTATTATCAGCAGAGACTGATCAATGATGATTGACATTACAGCAGGCGAGTGATTGATTCATTGGCCCACTCAGACGCGCCTGATCGATCCGATAAAACTTTTGCCGATAACGCTTCAGAGGGGAGGGGGGAGGGGGTGGAGTGGGGGTGGAGAGTGGAAGTAATGGGGAAAGATGAGAGGGATTTAATTAAGGAAAGGGGAGGTTAGCGAGGTTGGTGTTTACTTTGAGTTTGCTGTTGCATGGATTTGTCCCCACATCTCTGTCTGTCTGTCTGTCTACCTGCCTGTCTGTCAGTTTGAGTCCACACGTGTCTGTCTGTCTCTGTTTGTCTTGATCTCTTTCCGTGTCTATCTGTGTCGCTGTCTCTGTATTTGTCTCTCTATCTGTCTGTCTGTCTACCTGCCTGCCTGCTTGTCTGTCTCTCTGTCTGTCTGGCTATGTTTGCCTGTTTGTCTGTCTGTCTGTCTGTCTGTCTGTCTGTCTGTCTCTCTCTCTCTCTCTATCTCTCTCTCTCTCTCTCTCTCTCTCTCTCTCTCTCTCTCTCTCTCTCTCTCTCTCTCTCTCTCTCTCTCTCTCTGTATCTGTCTGTTTGTTCTCTGTCTCTGTCTCTGTCTCTGTATGTCTCTCTGTCTGTCTCTCTCTCTCTCTCTCACTCTCTCTCTTCTCTCTCTCTCTCTCTCTCTCTCTCTCTCTCTCTCTCTCTCTCTCCTCTCTCTCTCTCTTCTCTCTTTCACACACACATTCACTCTCTGTACCTAGCACACGTTAAACCCAGTGGCAACGAAACAAGTTGTCATTTAGTCACACTTTACCCTCCCACCCTTTCCTTCCTCATCAGTCACACAAAAAGCGCATGCAAATAATAAGCAACCCGAATTTCACAGAGACGCCTCTGTGACTGTCAAATACCAAATACCAAAAACTCTCTCTCTCTCTCTCTCTCTCTCTCTCTCTCTCTCTCTCTCTCTCTCTCTCTCTCTCTCTCTCTCTCTCTCTCTCTCTCTCTCTCTCTCTCTCTCTCTCTCTCTCTCGCTCTGGAAGAACACCAAATAAAATGGTGTACGGAGATCGTGCCAGATATCCATTGCACATCAATTCATATGCGGCCGCTGTAAGGTATTGGTTTAAGTTATTACAAATGGATAGCAAAATGATACCCCATAAAGCTTATAAAATGTTATTGGAAATGGATTCATCTGGTAAAGAATGTTGGGTTTCAAAAATTAGAGAAATCTTGTGTTTTAGTGGTTTCAATATTGTTTGGTTGCAACAAAATGTTGGAAATGTTAAAACATTTTTATGTATATTCAGGCAAAGGTTAATTAATATGTTCATACAAGAGTGGTCTGGAACCATTAGAGATCGAGATCGATACACATCTTACAGAACATTTAAGACAATATTCGAAAAAGAAAAAATATGTAATAGATATGGAAATGTATACTTTTCGTGTTGCAATTTCACAAGTAAGATTCAATGTTCTTCCTTTAAATAACAATCTACATCATTACAGTACATAAGAACACACAAAGTCTTGTCCATTCTGCAGAACTAAGATTGACAATGAACAACATTTCCTTTTCGCGTGTGTGTGTGTGTGTGTGTGTGTGTGTGTGTGTGTGTGTGTGTGTGTGTGTGTGTGTGTGTGTGTGTGTGTGTGTGTATGTGTGTGTGTGTGTGTGTGTGTGTGTGTGTGTGTGTGTGTGTGTGTGTGTGTGTACTATGCGTCTGTGTATACATGTACATGTGTGTGTATGCCCGCGCGTGTGTGCCCGTGTATACATGTACGTACGTGGGATAGTAGTTGAGCCTGTGACTGTAAACGTGTGTGCATGTTCGATGGAGCATACGAACGAATCCCTGTGTTCGGTTTTTGTTTGTGGTACAAGCCAGAAACATATAACTCACTTTGACGGTCTGTCGGTCGGTCGGTCGGTCCAAAATTGTCGCACATATTGTAAAAGAGAAAGAAAAGTACAGACAGAAACAAAAATAATTGGGCATAAAGTAACATTTCAGTTGTCATAATTATATACTGAACAGGGCACATGAATCTTCATTTTAAAGCGTACAAAATAATAAACATACGTAATACAGACACTGCAACAGACACGACGAGTATGCAGTGCTTCTTTCGATGAGCATAAGTAGGATACATAGTTTTAAATGTTTTCCAAAAGATATAACAAGTTACGAAATGGTGCAGAGATAACATTCTGGTTTACAGATTTAAATTATTGAAAAGCCAGGGGAGGCGACTCAGTGTATGTAATGATTGGAGTGGTAAAAATAGACCGCTGGGCTGCAGTCTTGTGGAGTGAAAGTGTTTGATCAAAAATTGTGTGTGTGAAGAGCATAATGTAAATGCGCAA
>CM065685.1:9170065-9185065 GCA_017654935.2 Phymorhynchus buccinoides | reverse complement strand
CTACTACTGGCACACGATCAGCATTGGCCTTAGGTTTGTAACTGAGGGTAGCTGCTCTGGGGACTTTCTCTGCTTTGGATTTGGCGGCCAAGAGCAGCGGGAGGGGATAGCTGCGGCTTAGAAAATGATCAATCATGTGTTTACTGTTCGCGTTGAACTCCTCCAGAGTGGAGCAGAGACGGCGTAAGCGTAAAAATTGACTGTACGGTATATTTTTTATACAGTGACGAGGGTGGCAAGACCGGAAATGTAAGTAGGCGAAACTGTCTGTTTCCTTAGTGAAAAGGTTTGTCAGAATGAACCCGTTTTCAAGTCTTAACTGAATGTCCAAGTACGAAATACATTCTGGCGAACTTTTGACAGTAAACTTTATGGATGGGTGGAAAGCATTGATAAAACTCGTGAAGCGGTCAAGATCTGATCGTGTGCCAGTCCATAAAACCAAAATATCATCGATAAAGCGTTTCCAGAAATCGGGGTCTATTTTGATGGGACTGTGTTCAAGGAGCCTTTCTTCGAGCAGGCCCATAAAGAGATTGGCCACTGTGGGGGCCATAGGGGTCCCCATGGCTGTTCCTGATGTTTGATGGTAAAGGGAATTGTCAAAAGAGAAATAATTGTTTTTGAGAACATGTCTAGCGATGTCCAAGACCACATTGTTTGAGGGAGCCTTTCCATTGTTGAAACCAGTCAAAAAGTAATCAATCGACTTTTCCATATCGTCATGGGGGATAGAAGTGTAAAGACTTACGACGTCAATTGTTACAAGCATGGTGTGAGGGGGGAGGGGGCCCATCCTGGTATTCCAGTCATTAATAATGTTCAACATATGGGTACTGTCTTGGACATAGCTAGGCAGTCTTGTGACATAATCCTTCAGCCAGTAATCTACAAGCCTAGACAATGTTTCGGTGGGTCCTCCTACACTAGATACTATAGGACGGCCTGGGGGGTTGGTGGGACTTTTGTGGATTTTCGGTAGGTGGTAAAATAAATGCGTTCTAACGTTACTAGGATCTAGTCTGGCCCACCGGTGTGTGTTGTCATCAATGTGCGACTCCCTGTGCAGTTTGTCAATTAACTTATTGGACTGGGTGGTGATTTGGGGGGTGGGGTCCTTAGTTACCTGCTCATACTGGTCACTATTACTAAGCAGTCTCTGGCCTTCCTGGATGTATTGGTCAACGTCTTGGACCACGACGGCCCCTCCCTTGTCGGCGGTGCTGATTCTGATGGTTCTGTCGGAAACTTTCTTTTTGAGTTCTTGCAGCGCTGTGCGTTCAGGGCGGGTCAAGTTGTTCTTCACCCCGGTGTCACTGGGCTGATACTCTTCAGTCAACCGCTGGATGCTATCACAGTAAGCATCTAAAGATGTGTCTCTGCCTGTGGGGGGTGCGTAAAAAGTCTTTTTGTAAAATGGGGGAGGTGTAGACTCTCCTCCTTCCTCGCCCTCCTCCTCTTCGTCCCTGTGGAAGAGTTCTTTTAGTCGGATTTTCCTGCACCCTTCTAGCACATCAGATTTCAAAAGCTGGGTGTCTATGCTCAGGGGTGTGGGGCAAAACTTAGGTCCCAGCTCCAGCACTTTCAGTTGGTCAGGAGAAAGACTCACAGTAGAGAGATTGACGACAGTTCGAGTCTCGTTTAGTTGATCTTGGTTTTCACACCGAGTTGGGTTGGGGGAATGGTGTGTTGTAGTGGGACCTTTCCGTTTGAAACGACGACACTTACGTTTGGTATTACTGGAAGCCGTGTTGGGACGCGAAGGTTGGAACAAGGCATTACATTTCTTTCTTTTCTTTTTTGCGTATTTCTCCTTGAGAGAACTGTACAGTTTAGCCTGGAAAGTGCGAACAGCTTCAAACTCTAGATAGTCAGTTGACTGGTGCACATCATACATGGTTTTGTGGAGATTGGCATACTCACAGTCCAGAAGGGATTTGTACGTATCCCTACACTGTTGCACAATTTCGAGACTGGTCGAGGTCAGAGAATCTTTAATGGTCTTATGGAGAAAGTCAACTTTAGGGAGTGCATCCACCCCAAACTTTAGCGTCATACCTTTGGGCACAATGCGATGGTCTAGGCACCTGGATAGAAAGACGTGATGTGAATGGAACCTGGCGATTTTGTCCGTCGATCTCCTCAACCCTTTGGTTGAGTTGAAGAGATTGGATGTCATGTTGGTGGATCCAATGAAGGATTCGAAGGGGGAGATCACAGCAGTTGAAGTAAACACCAACAGACACCCGGTGAGGAGGAATGTAGAGAGGTGTATTTGGATCATTTGAAATGATTCACTTTCTTTCTTCATAGTATGAAAATATAGACGCACAAAAAGCGAAGAAAGATAAACAAAACACCTTCAATATTCCCAATATTTCAGTTTTATTCAAACTTTCCTCGGGGGACTCCAATGATCGAGTAAAGCCAGATAAGGTTATCTTCAGTTAAAATGAGAAGATCTCACATTCACATCACGACCTAATTTCGCATTCAGTGCTCACCCCTAACTTTCTATGCTATACTAGTGAACAGAGCTAACCCATCCCACCCTTGCATTATTCCCTCTATCAACTAACTAAAATCATTCTGATCTACTACCCCTATCAACCCACTCACAACCCCCCCCCCCCCCCCACACCCACACACACACACACACACACACACACACACACACACACACACACACACACACACACATTAAAATTATGTAGACATCGCCTTTATATTAAAAATTGAAATCACAACCAACCGATTCAACTAGTATTTCTATAATGCATGTTAAATTCATTCTCTAATTCTGCATAATTATAATAAATCAGTGTATGTTCGGCTAAAACATATTGTAGTGAAACCATTATTGACAACAAATACATGCAGCTAACCCAATGAGAATAACATGCACCAATATAATCAAACACATTTGAATAACACATATTTTACGTTTTCCACAGTAATTTGGCAATAGATGGTCAAATCGTGAATTACCACTAAGTATATCAGAGAGGAAGAAGTTTTATTCAGGCAAAAACGAAAATATCACACAAGCACGCACATACACACACACACACACACAAGTACGCATATACGCACGCACGCACCCACGTACGAACGCACGTACGCATGTACTCACGCACGCACGTACGCACACACACACACACACACACACATGCACAAACACAATAACATCTATATACGCACATTTTTGGGTGCACCTATATATGCAACTTAGTAAGTATAGTAGTTTTCCGTGCTTTCATAAACACACCAGTAAAAAATACATCTAAAAAAGGGTTTTTTTCGCAAGTATTAAAATAATTCTTCTCATTTACAGGAGAACTAAAGGCGCCCCCAACTCTTCTGAAAAGTCTCATAATAAAGGTTACACTAAAAGGTAAGAACACGTAAAAACAACAACAACCCCACCACTTGCATGATTTCAATCATTTGGCAATTGTCCAAACAAAACCAATGAAAACCTAAAACTGTCTGATGGTACCATTTAAAATTCATTCTCAATGCAGTTCAAACCCAAGGGAGTCAAAGTTTTAAGTTTATCAATCCAGAACTGCTCTCGTTTTAACCTCGATTGAAGATTGACGTTATGTACTCTTTCAATGACAACACACTTTAAATCACGTAGAGAATGGCCTGTGGAATTAAAGTGCTGAGCAACCAGCGTCCCTGTGTTTTTCTTAATGTTAGAACGATGTAAATAGAATCTCATTTTTAATGAGTTTTTAGTTTCCCCGACATATTGTGAGTTTTGGCACTGACCACAAAACAAAAGATAGATAATGTTGGAGCTTTCACAGTCAAATATCTCTCTAATTGTGAACTTTTCGTTAGTTCTTGCACTGACAAAATGCTTAGTTTCGAGAAAATGTTCCGAACACACTACGCACTTTTTTGTGCATCTGTGGCAGCCTGCATCTAGGCTGTCTGCAGTCAAAGGGGGAAGGGAAGAAGGCATTAAAATAGTTTTCAGAGACTTGCAATTTCTTTCACCGAGAAGTGGTTCTTGTGGCATAGCTTTTAACATTTTTGTACTGCTGTGGAGAACAGGCAATTTTTCCTTAAACCATTTCTTCAGAGGGGGGTTTCGCGGGTTGTGTGTAACTACTACTGGCACACGATCAGCATTGGCCTTAGGTTTGTAACTGAGGGTAGCTGCTCTGGGGACTTTCTCTGCTTTGGATTTGGCGGCCAAGAGCAGCGGGAGGGGATAGCTGCGGCTTAGAAAATGATCGATCATGTGTTTACTGTTCGCGTTGAACTCCTCCAGAGTGGAGCAGAGACGGCGTAAGCGTAAAAATTGACTGTACGGTATATTTTTTATACAGTGACGAGGGTGGCAAGACCGGAAATGTAAGTAGGCGAAACTGTCTGTTTCCTTAGTGAAAAGGTTTGTCAGAATGAACCCGTTTTCAAGTCTTAACTGAATGTCCAAGTACGAAATACATTCTGGCGAACTTTTGACAGTAAACTTTATGGATGGGTGGAAAGCATTGATAAAACTCGTGAAGCGGTCAAGATCTGATCGTGTGCCAGTCCATAAAACCAAAATATCATCGATAAAGCGTTTCCAGAAATCGGGGTCTATTTTGATGGGACTGTGTTCAAGGAGCCTTTCTTCGAGCAGGCCCATAAAGAGATTGGCCACTGTGGGGGCCATAGGGGTCCCCATGGCTGTTCCTGATGTTTGATGGTAAAGGGAATTGTCAAAAGAGAAATAATTGTTTTTGAGAACATGTCTAGCGATGTCCAAGACCACATTGTTTGAGGGAGCCTTTCCATTGTTGAAACCAGTCAAAAAGTAATCAATCGACTTTTCCATATCGTCATGGGGGATAGAAGTGTAAAGACTTACGACGTCAATTGTTACAAGCATGGTGTGAGGGGGGAGGGGGCCCATCCTGGTATTCCAGTCATTAATAATGTTCAACATATGGGTACTGTCTTGGACATAGCTAGGCAGTCTTGTGACATAATCCTTCAGCCAGTAATCTACAAGCCTAGACAATGTTTCGGTGGGTCCTCCTACACTAGATACTATAGGACGGCCTGGGGGGTTGGTGGGACTTTTGTGGATTTTCGGTAGGTGGTAAAATAAATGCGTTCTAACGTTACTAGGATCTAGTCTGGCCCACCGGTGTGTGTTGTCATCAATGTGCGACTCCCTGTGCAGTTTGTCAATTAACTTATTGGACTGGGTGGTGATTTGGGGGGTGGGGTCCTTAGTTACCTGCTCATACTGGTCACTATTACTAAGCAGTCTCTGGCCTTCCTGGATGTATTGGTCAACGTCTTGGACCACGACGGCCCCTCCCTTGTCGGCGGTGCTGATTCTGATGGTTCTGTCGGAAACTTTCTTTTTGAGTTCTTGCAGCGCTGTGCGTTCAGGGCGGGTCAAGTTGTTCTTTACCCCGGTGTCACTGGGCTGATACTCTTCAGTCAACCGCTGGATGCTATCACAGTAAGCATCTAAAGATGTGTCTCTGCCTGTGGGGGGTGCGTAAAAAGTCTTTTTGTAAAATGGGGGAGGTGTAGACTCTCCTCCTTCCTCGTCCTCCTCTTCGTCCCTATGGAAGAGTTCTTTTAGTCGGATTTTCCTGCACCCTTCTAGCACATCAGATTTCAAAAGCTGGGTGTCTATGCTCAGGGGTGTGGGGCAAAACTTAGGTCCCAGCTCCAGCACTTTCAATTGGTCAGGAGAAAGACTCACAGTAGAGAGATTGACGACAGTTCGAGTCTCGTTTAGTTGATCTTGGTTTTCACACCGAGTTGGGTTGGGGGAATGGTGTGTTGTAGTGGGACCTTTCCGTTTGAAACGACGACACTTACGTTTGGTATTACTGGAAGCCGTGTTGGGACGCGAAGGTTGGAACAAGGCATTACATTTCTTTCTTTTCTTTTTTGCGTATTTCTCCTTGAGAGAACTGTACAGTTTAGCCTGGAAAGTGCGAACAGCTTCAAACTCTAGATAGTCAGTTGACTGGTGCACATCATACATGGTTTTGTGGAGATTGGCATACTCACAGTCCAGAAGGGATTTGTACGTATCCCTACACTGTTGCACAATTTCGAGACTGGTCGAAGTCAGAGAATCTTTAATGGTCTTATGGAGAAAGTCAACTTTAGGGAGTGCATCCACCCCAAACTTTAGCGTCATACCTTTGGGCACAATGCGATGGTCTAGGCACCTGGATAGAAAGACGTGATGTGAATGGAACCTGGCGATTTTGTCCGTCGATCTCCTCAACCCTTTGGTTGAGTTGAAGAGATTGGATGTCATGTTGGTGGATCCAATGAAGGATTCGAAGGGGGAGATCACAGCAGTTGAAGTAAACACCAACAGACACCCGGTGAGGAGGAATGTAGAGAGGTGTATTTGGATCATTTGAAATGATTCACTTTCTTTCTTCATAGTATGAAAATATAGACGCACAAAAAGCGAAGAAAGATAAACAAAACACCTTCAATATTCCCAATATTTCAGTTTTATTCAAACTTTCCTCGGGGGACTCCAATGATCGAGTAAAGCCAGATAAGGTTATCTTCAGTTAAAATGAGAAGATCTCACATTCACATCACGACCTAATTTCGCATTCAGTGCTCACCCCTAACTTTCTATGCTATACTAGTGAACAGAGCTAACCCACCCTTGCATTATTCCCTCTATCAACTAACTAAAATCATTCTGATCTACTACCCCTATCAACCCACTCACAACCCCCCCCCCCCCCCCCCACCCACACACACACACACACACACACACACACACACACACACACACACACACACACACACACATTAAAATTATGTAGACATCGCCTTTATATTAAAAATTGAAATCACAACCAACCGATTCAACTAGTATTTCTATAATGCATGTTAAATTCATTCTCTAATTCTGCATAATTATAATAAATCAGTGTATGTTCGGCTAAAACATATTGTAGTGAAACCATTATTGACAACAAATACATGCAGCTAACCCAATGAGAATAACATGCACCAATATAATCAAACACATTTGAATAACACATATTTTACGTTTTCCACAGTAATTTGGCAATAGATGGTCAAATCGTGAATTACCACTAAGTATATCAGAGAGGAAGAAGTTTTATTCAGGCAAAAACGAAAATATCACACAAGCACGCACATACACACACACACACGCACACAAGTACGCATATACGCACGCACGCACCCACGTACGAACGCACGTACGCATGTACTCACGCACGCACGTACGCACACACACACACACACACACATGCACAAACACAATAACATCTATATACGCACATTTTTGGGTGCACCTATATATGCAACTTAGTAAGTATAGTAGTTTTCCGTGCTTTCATAAACGCACCAGTAAAAAATACATCTAAAAAAGGGGTTTTTTCGCAAGTATTAAAATAATTCTTCTCATTTACAGGAGAACTAAAGGCGCCCCCAACTCTTCTGAAAAGTCTCATAATAAAGGTTACACTAAAAGGTAAGAACACGTAAAAAAACAACAACCCCACCACTTGCATGATTTCAATCATTTGGCAATTGTCCAAACAAAACCAATGAAAACCTAAAACTGTCTGATGGTACCATTTAAAATTCATTCTCAATGCAGTTCAAACCCAAGGGAGTCAAAGTTTTAAGTTTATCAATCCAGAACTGCTCTCGTTTTAACCTCGATTGAAGATTGACGTTATGTACTCTTTCAATGACAACACACTTTAAATCACGTAGAGAATGGCCTGTGGAATTAAAGTGCTGAGCAACCAGCGTCCCTGTGTTTTTCTTAATGTTAGAACGATGTAAATAGAATCTCATTTTTAATGAGTTTTTAGTTTCCCCGACATATTGTGAGTTTTGGCACTGACCACAAAACAAAAGATAGATAATGTTGGAGCTTTCACAGTCAAATATCTCTCTAATTGTGAACTTTTCGTTAGTTCTTGCACTGACAAAATGCTTAGTTTCGAGAAAATGTTCCGAACACACTACGCACTTTTTTGTGCATCTGTGGCAGCCTGCATCTAGGCTGTCTGCAGTCAAAGGGGGAAGGGAAGAAGGCATTAAAATAGTTTTCAGAGACTTGCAATTTCTTTCACCGAGAAGTGGTTCTTGTGGCATAGCTTTTAACATTTTTGTACTGCTGTGGAGAACAGGCAATTTTTCCTTAAACCATTTCTTCAGAGGGGGGTTTCGCGGGTTGTGTGTGACTACTACTGGCACACGATCAGCATTGGCCTTAGGTTTGTAACTGAGGGTAGCTGCTCTGGGGACTTTCTCTGCTTTGGATTTGGCGGCCAAGAGCAGCGGGAGGGGATAGCTGCGGCTTAGAAAATGATCGATCATGTGTTTACTGTTCGCGTTGAACTCCTCCAGAGTGGAGCAGAGACGGCGTAAGCGTAAAAATTGACTGTACGGTATATTTTTTATACAGTGACGAGGGTGGCAAGACCGGAAATGTAAGTAGGCGAAACTGTCTGTTTCCTTAGTGAAAAGGTTTGTCAGAATGAACCCGTTTTCAAGTCTTAACTGAATGTCCAAGTACGAAATACATTCTGGCGAACTTTTGACAGTAAACTTTATGGATGGGTGGAAAGCATTGATAAAACTCGTGAAGCGGTCAAGATCTGATCGTGTGCCAGTCCATAAAACCAAAATATCATCGATAAAGCGTTTCCAGAAATCGGGGTCTATTTTGATGGGACTGTGTTCAAGAAGCCTTTCTTCGAGCAGGCCCATAAAGAGATTGGCCACTGTGGGGGCCATAGGGGTCCCCATGGCTGTTCCTGATGTTTGATGGTAAAGGGAATTGTCAAAAGAGAAATAATTGTTTTTGAGAACATGTCTAGCGATGTCCAAGACCACATTGTTTGAGGGAGCCTTTCCATTGTTGAAACCAGTCAAAAAGTAATCAATCGACTTTTCCATATCGTCATGGGGGATAGAAGTGTAAAGACTTACGACGTCAATTGTTACAAGCATGGTGTGAGGGGGGAGGGGGCCCATCCTGGTATTCCAGTCATTAATAATGTTCAACATATGCGTACTGTCTTGGACATAGCTAGGCAGTCTTGTGACATAATCCTTCAGCCAGTAATCTACAAGCCTAGACAATGTTTCGGTGGGTCCTCCTACACTAGATACTATAGGACGGCCTGGGGGGTTGGTGGGACTTTTGTGGATTTTCGGTAGGTGGTAAAATAAATGCGTTCTAACGTTACTAGGATCTAGTCTGGCCCACCGGTGTGTGTTGTCATCAATGTGCGACTCCCTGTGCAGTTTGTCAATTAACTTATTGGACTGGGTGGTGATTTGGGGGGTGGGGTCCTTAGTTACCTGCTCATACTGGTCACTATTACTAAGCAGTCTCTGGCCTTCCTGGATGTATTGGTCAACGTCTTGGACCACGACGGCCCCTCCCTTGTCGGCGGTGCTGATTCTGATGGTTCTGTCGGAAACTTTCTTTTTGAGTTCTTGCAGCGCTGTGCGTTCAGGGCGGGTCAAGTTGTTCTTTACCCTGGTGTCACTGGGCTGATACTCTTCAGTCAACCGCTGGATGCTATCACAGTAAGCATCTAAAGATGTGTCTCTGCCTGTGGGGGGTGCGTAAAAAGTCTTTTTGTAAAATGGGGGAGGTGTAGACTCTCCTCCTTCCTCGCCCTCCTCCTCTTCGTCCCTGTGGAAGAGTTCTTTTAGTCGGATTTTCCTGCACCCTTCTAGCACATCAGATTTCAAAAGCTGGGTGTCTATGCTCAGGGGTGTGGGGCAAAACTTAGGTCCCAGCTCCAGCACTTTCAGTTGGTCAGGAGAAAGACTCACAGTAGAGAGATTGACGACAGTTCGAGTCTCGTTTAGTTGATCTTGGTTTTCACACCGAGTTGGGTTGGGGGAATGGTGTGTTGTAGTGGGACCTTTCCGTTTGAAACGACGACACTTACGTTTGGTATTGCTGGAAGCCGTGTTGGGAGGCGAAGGTTGGAACAAGGCATTACATTTCTTTCTTTTCTTTTTTGCGTATTTCTCCTTGAGAGAACTGTACAGTTTAGCCTGGAAAGTGCGAACAGCTTCAAACTCTAGATAGTCAGTTGACTGGTGCACATCATACATGGTTTTGTGGAGATTGGCATACTCACAGTCCAGAAGGGATTTGTACGTATCCCTACACTGTTGCACAATTTCGAGACTGGTCGAAGTCAGAGAATCTTTAATGGTCTTATGGAGAAAGTCAACTTTAGGGAGTGCATCCACCCCAAACTTTAGCGTCATACCTTTGGGCACGATGCGATGGTCTAGGCACCTGGATAGAAAGACGTGATGTGAATGGAACCTGGCGATTTTGTCCGTCGATCTCCTCAACCCTTTGGTTGAGTTGAAGAGATTGGATGTCATGTTGGTGGATCCAATGAAGGATTCGAAGGGGGAGATCACAGCAGTTGAAGTAAACACCAACAGACACCCGGTGAGGAGGAATGTAGAGAGGTGTATTTGGATCATTTGAAATGATTCACTTTCTTTCTTCATAGTATGAAAATATAGACGCACAAAAAGCGAAGAAAGATAAACAAAACACCTTCAATATTCCCAATATTTCAGTTTTATTCAAACTTTCCTCGGGGGACTCCAATGATCGAGTAAAGCCAGATAAGGTTATCTTCAGTTAAAATGAGAAGATCTCACATTCACATCACGACCTAATTTCGCATTCAGTGCTCACCCCTAACTTTCTATGCTATACTAGTGAACAGAGCTAACCCATCACACCCTTGCATTATTCCCTCTATCAACTAACTAAAATCATTCTGATCTACTACCCCTATCAACCCACTCACAACCCCCCCCCCCCCACACCCACAACACACACACACACACACACACACACACACACACACACACACACACACACATTAAAATTATGTAGACATCGCCTTTATATTAAAAATTGAAATCACAAACAACCGATTCAACTAGTATTTCTATAATGCATGTTAAATTCATTCTCTAATTCTGCATAATTATAATAAATCAGTGTATGTTCGGCTAAAACATATTGTAGTGAAACCATTATTGACAACAAATACATGCAGCTAACCCAATGAGAATAACATGCACCAATATAATCAAACACATTTGAATAACACATATTTTACGTTTTCCACAGTAATTTGGCAATAGATGGTCAAATCGTGAATTACCACTAAGTATATCAGAGAGGAAGAAGTTTTATTCAGGCAAAAACGAAAATATCACACAAGAACGCACATACACACACACACACGCACACAAGTACGCATATACGCACGCACGCACCCACGTACGAACGCACGTACGCATGTACTCACGCACGCACGTACGCACACACACACACACACACACATGCACAAACACAATAACATCTATATACGCACATTTTTGGGTGCACCTATATATGCAACTTAGTAAGTATAGTAGTTTTCCGTGCTTTCATAAACGCACCAGTAAAAAATACATCTAAAAAAGGGGTTTTTCGCAAGTATTAAAATAATTCTTCTCATTTACAGGAGAACTAAAGGCGCCCCCAACTCTTCTGAAAAGTCTCATAATAAAGGTTACACTAAAAGGTAAGAACACGTAAAAAAAAGCAACCACCACTTGCATGATTTCAATCATTTGGCAATTGTCCAAACAAAACCAATGAAAACCTAAAACTGTCTGATGGTACCATTTAAAATTCATTCTCAATGCAGTTCAAACCCAAGGGAGTCAAAGTTTTAAGTTTATCAATCCAGAACTGCTCTCGTTTTAACCTCGATTGAAGATTGACGTTATGTACTCTTTCAATGACAACACACTTTAAATCACGTAGAGAATGGCCTGTGGAATTAAAGTGCTGAGCAACCAGCGTCCCTGTGTTTTTCTTAATGTTAGAACGATGTAAATAGAATCTCATTTTTAATGAGTTTTTAGTTTCCCCGACATATTGTGAGTTTTGGCACTGACCACAAAACAAAAGATAGATAATGTTGGAGCTTTCACAGTCAAATATCTCTCTAATTGTGAACTTTTCGTTAGTTCTTGCACTGACAAAATGCTTAGTTTCGAGAAAATGTTCCGAACACACTACGCACTTTTTTGTGCATCTGTGGCAGCCTGCATCTAGGCTGTCTGCAGTCAAAGGGGGAAGGGAAGAAGGCATTAAAATAGTTTTCAGAGACTTGCAATTTCTTTCACCGAGAAGTGGTTCTTGTGGCATAGCTTTTAACATTTTTGTACTGCTGTGGAGAACAGGCAATTTTTCCTTAAACCATTTCTTCAGAGGGGGGTTTCGCGGGTTGTGTGTAACTACTACTGGCACACGATCAGCATTGGCCTTAGGTTTGTAACTGAGGGTAGCTGCTCTGGGGACTTTCTCTGCTTTGGATTTGGCGGCCAAGAGCAGCGGGAGGGGATAGCTGCGGCTTAGAAAATGATCAATCATGTGTTTACTGTTCGCGTTGAACTCCTCCAGAGTGGAGCAGAGACGGCGTAAGCGTAAAAATTGACTGTACGGTATATTTTTTATACAGTGACGAGGGTGGCAAGACCGGAAATGTAAGTAGGCGAAACTGTCTGTTTCCTTAGTGAAAAGGTTTGTCAGAATGAACCCGTTTTCAAGTCTTAACTGAATGTCCAAGTACGAAATACATTCTGGCGAACTTTTGACAGTAAACTTTATGGATGGGTGGAAAGCATTGATAAAACTCGTGAAGCGGTCAAGATCTGATCGTGTGCCAGTCCATAAAACCAAAATATCATCGATAAAGCGTTTCCAGAAATCGGGGTCTATTTTGATGGGACTGTGTTCAAGGAGCCTTTCTTCGAGCAGGCCCATAAAGAGATTGGCCACTGTGGGGGCCATAGGGGTCCCCATGGCTGTTCCTGATGTTTGATGGTAAAGGGAATTGTCAAAAGAGAAATAATTGTTTTTGAGAACATGTCTAGCGATGTCCAAGACCACATTGTTTGAGGGAGCCTTTCCATTGTTGAAACCAGTCAAAAAGTAATCAATCGACTTTTCCATATCGTCATGGGGGATAGAAGTGTAAAGACTTACGACGTCAATTGTTACAAGCATGGTGTGAGGGGGGAGGGGGCCCATCCTGGTATTCCAGTCATTAATAATGTTCAACATATGCGTACTGTCTTGGACATAGCTAGGCAGTCTTGTGACATAATCCTTCAGCCAGTAATCTACAAGCCTAGACAATGTTTCGGTGGGTCCTCCTACACTAGATACTATAGGACGGCCTGGGGGGTTGGTGGGACTTTTGTGGATTTTCGGTAGGTGGTAAAATAAATGCGTTCTAACGTTACTAGGATCTAGTCTGGCCCACCGGTGTGTGTTGTCATCAATGTGCGACTCCCTGTGCAGTTTGTCAATTAACTTATTGGACTGGGTGGTGATTTGGGGGGTGGGGTCCTTAGTTACCTGCTCATACTGGTCACTATTACTAAGCAGTCTCTGGCCTTCCTGGATGTATTGGTCAACGTCTTGGACCACGACGGCCCCTCCCTTGTCGGCGGTGCTGATTCTGATGGTTCTGTCGGAAACTTTCTTCTTGAGTTCTTGCAGCGCTGTGCGTTCAGGGCGGGTCAAGTTGTTCTTTACCCTGGTGTCACTGGGCTGATACTCTTCAGTCAACCGCTGGATGCTATCACAGTAAGCATCTAAAGATGTGTCTCTGCCTGTGGGGGGTGCGTAAAAAGTCTTTTTGTAAAATGGGGGAGGTGTAGACTCTCCTCCTTCCTCGTCCTCCTCTTCGTCCCTATGGAAGAGTTCTTTTAGTCGGATTTTCCTGCACCCTTCTAGCACATCAGATTTCAAAAGCTGGGTGTCTATGCTCAGCGGTGTGGGGCAAAACTTAGGTCCCAGCTCCAGCACTTTCAGTTGGTCAGGAGAAAGACTCACAGTAGAGAGATTGACGACAGTTCGAGTCTCGTTTAGTTGATCATATATATATGTATAAACCATGTATGTTTGTATGAGAGTCAGAGAGAGAGAGAGAGAGAGAGAGAGAGAGAGGGGGGGAGAGAGAGAGAGAGAGAGAGAGAGAGAGAGAGAGAGAGAGAGAGAGAGAGTATGTTTGCAAATGTTTTTTGTTTCTTAAATTTGCTTTTTGTTTGTTTTTTGTTTTGTTTTTAATCCAAGGACAGATTGTAAGAATAGGCATCGCCTCAAATCTTTATCCTTGTCAAATAAAGTTTTCCAGTGTCCAGTGTCCAGTCTCTCTCTCTCTCTATATCTCTCTCTCTCTCTCTCTCTCTCTCTCTCTCTCTCTCTCTCTCTCTCTCTCTCTCTCTCTCTCTCTCTCGCGCTCTCTCTCTCTCTCTCTTTCTCTCTCTCCAAGGCTCATTGAAATGCTCAGTTTTATTTTACTCGACCCAGACTAATCTCCCATAGACAGAGGAGATTACACTTTTTGAGACATCTTGACAAATACAAAGGACACAGTGTTCGTTCGTCTCCTGTTTCGATATGTTTATGGCTTCTATGAAAAAAAGCAATAACGTACAGCTAGTGGACTTGAAAAGAGAATCCTGTCAGTTTTTGAAAATGTATGGACTTATTTTCTTTTACAATAAACATAATTTTTTTTAGGAATACATGTATAATATATTAAAAACTTAGATCACATTGTAGAAGATAGTATAAGTTTAGAATGTGTAATGGTGGTATAATATAGTAACATTTAAGAATACATGGTAAGAAATAGTACAAGCTTAGATTACATCGTAGAAGATAGTATGAGGTAAGAGTACATGGTATACGATAGAAGTTCTATAACTTCGTAATGCATGGTATAAGATAGTAACGACTTCGATTACTTGGTAGAAGACATTATAAGTTTTGAATGCATGGCATAAGACAGCATTAGTTTAGAATACAGTATATAAGACAGCATTAGTTTAGAATACATTATATAAGACAGCATTAGTTTAGAATACAGTATATAAGACAGCATT
>CM065685.1:9164982-9169565 GCA_017654935.2 Phymorhynchus buccinoides | reverse complement strand
TTAAGAAGAAAAAATTCCGTTCCAGAGGAAATTGGCCGATTAAGCGGCTTTGGACGATTATCCGAAGGCCGATAAAGCGGATTCCATTGTATTTGCTTCCTTTTCTCCCAAAAATAGGTACAATGATAAGGCATAATTCATCAGCCCACACTTCAATCCTCAATTCTTGAAAAATGATGGAAATAATAGTAATAATAAGGAGCTTCAGTCATGCACTTCATTTAATACCTACTGAATTTGCGTTTATATGCAATGGATTGAATATTTACTGACTACTTATCATACAATTGTTGTTTGTCATAATTTCTAGTACTATGCAAATTAAAAAATTGAACCTATACCACCAGTGGAGCTACCAACAAAGCCCGAATTAAATTGTTATTGAAACTTTTGTTGCTTCCCATTGAGACTTAAAGGTTCTTGCCATCGATTCTTGCTCTGCCTAGATTCTTGCATAGCCTTTGGTATTAAGCTTCAAGTTAGCTTCCACATCTATATATAAATATGTATGCTCGCTTGAGTAATAAAAGCCTTAAATTGGTTTCTTGGAAAGCATGATCACCCTGAAGTCTCTGAGAGAATGAAGCATCGGCAACAACAAAGAACATTCAGTTACTGCCTGCCTACATGTCCTTAGTTGAAAACAACCTGTATAGTATGAAAATACTAGGACTTATCATGAAGACAAAGCCGACAGTTTATGATCCTCATGGACAGTTTGCCTACAGAATAGTAGGAGCAATTTGGGAAGAAAGGGTCTAAGGCAGTAGATTAGGTGCTAGCTGCATGGAGATCATCACCTCCCGAGACAGCCTACAATTATTGCATAATGAAGTAGAGCCCGTATAATAATTTACATAAAATATCACGTGCATCATTAAATGTAAGCATACATTCAACTTTGGAGCATACAAGAGGTCCGGGTTACAGTGCAATTATTGACGCAAGGTGAGCCTTAGGGCCCATCTGGCCCCAGAATATTACAAAGGACCTTCAATTAGCCTGCAAACACCAGACACATTAATGTTGAACATAGAACTTGAAGGGGTTTTGTCGTAAGAGGCTAACCTTGCCTTAATACAATATATGGAGCAGATATGTTGTTGTTTCAATTAATAAAGGACATGCTTGTGTACATTGAACATTAATGATGAAAGCCTACACCTTGATACGATGCCCAATTAGGGGAAGACGGGGTAAAAAGCGCATGGGCGGGTAAGAAGCCCACCCCAATTATCTCATGAAATAAAGAAAATGTCAGTCAAATTTGCCCATGAGACGAATGCTAGACATTAACGCTCGTCTCATGGGCAAAATGAGGAAGACAACGTGAGGAAGACAACTAATTTTCATAGCTATTTTACTAGTGTAGCCCGCCTGTCTTCTCGCGTTACTCAGGACTGCGTAAATTAGTCTTCCAACAAATCCATATTTTAAGACGAACAACAATAAGACAGGGGTCTACAAAATTAGTGTAGCCAACTTGACTTGGGTAAGCAATGAGCATCGTGTATCAGACTCAAAACAAGTTATGGTAGGTTAAATCACACTCTGCGGGACCAACAAAATAGGCCTACAGAACCCTGGACAGAGCCCCGCCAACTTCGAGAAGATGGAAAATTCTGGTAGCGAGTGTGTAACGGTTCTAGGCGCGCGCTCTCAGATACACTTCGTGGCACTTTCCGCCTCTGTACTGTGTAGTTCCAACTGCCAACCACACACTCTAGTCTCGGCTATCACAAGTGACTCAGTGGAATGTGTTGTAGACTAGACCAAGGTCAACCGGTCTGGTCCTTAACCGGGAGTGCCGGCCTTAACATGCCTGACTTGCTCTTGTCCATTCAAACCCAACATACATTTATACATTCAGGATACATTTTACTTTTTACAGAGTTGTTTGGTAATATGGCGACTATGAACAGAATGTCACCTGTCACACTCTGTCTGACATCTGTGTCGCGGTTAATACTGGTAAAAACACCTGGCAGGAAAATAACCTCTGTTACAGTAATAAAAGGCAGCAGGCTTATAACCTCTGTTCCAATAATAAAATCTGATAGGATAATCAATCGCCTGATTGGTAATAAAATCCGGGAGAATAATTATACTTATCTGTATTCCGGAAATACAATCCAACAGAGAACAGGATTAAAGTGTTTGTTATTGGCAATGTCGGTCATCCAGACTGATCACCTTAAATGTTGCAGATGTCGATAGCAACTATAAGCTCAAATATGGAGAGTTGGAATTTGTTTTATTAGAAGCAAACATAAAAAACATTCTTTCTAATTTTTGATTAGGTTCAGGAACCTCCCTTTCATTGCGCATAAGGGCTTTGCAGTGCCAATTTTGTAATTAATGTAGCCCAAACAAAACGGGAAAGGCCTAGTGAGTCAGTGCTCAGAAAGCTGACCTTGACATGCGCTCGAACCAATCAGTTGCGTCAAGTAGGCCTAAGCCTAGTAAGGAGCAAAAAACAAACAACAAAAACCCAGATAGATAAAAAGGGGAAAATGCTTGCAGCACAAATCTCTGGAAAAAGATAACAGGCTTACCTGTTTCGATGCTTGGGAAACGCAATACAACACACACTAACACACAAACCATAGCAAAATTTACACAAAGGAAGCTTTTGGACACATTTGATGGTATGTGTGGTTGCGTCACTAGATCTATTTGCCGCCCTAATGCATGATACTAACACGCTATCAATTGAGGCCTAGCACAAAACTGCTCACCATAGGCCTATAACATGACTTCAAAGCAGACAAATATCACTCAAAGTTGTATAACACCAATCCAGAGCAGTGGGACTAAAGATGTCTATTCGCACAGGCCACCAAGGCACAAACATCATCGTCACCACAATGGCATAAAAAAACATGATTCGAGCCATTTGCCACCAAGGGTCAGGTACAAATCAACAGTGCAGAACACGGGATTGGAACAAAGACAACCGTGCTAAGGCCCCAACAAATCAACAGTGCGGAACACGGGATTGAAACCAAAGATACAACCGTGCTAAGGCCCCGACAAATCAACAGTGCGGAACACGGGATTGAAACAAAGACAACCGTGCTAAGGCCCCGACAAATCAACAGTGCGGAACACGGGATTGAAACAAAGACAACCGTGCTAAGGCCCCGACAAATCAACAGAGCGGAACACGGGATTGAAACAAAGACAACCGTGCTAAGGCCCTGACAAATCAACAGAGCGGAACACGGGATTGAAACAAAGACAACCGTGCTAAGGCCCCGACAAATCAACAGTGCGGAACACGGGATTGAAACAAAGACAACCGTGCTAAGGCCCCGACAAATCAACAGTGCGGAACACGGGATTGAAACAAAGACAACCGTGCTAAGGCCCCGACAAATCAACAGAGCGGAACACGGGATTGTAACAAAACAAAGACAACCAAAGACAACCGTGCTAAGGCCCCGACAAAACAACAGTGTAGAACACGGGATTGAAACAAAGACAACCGTGCTAAGGCCCCGACGAATCAACAGAGCGGAACACGGGATTGAAACAAAGACAACCGTGCTAAGGCCCCGACAAAACAACAGTGTGGAACACGGGATTGAAACGAAGACAACCGTGCTAAGGCCCTGGTATTCTCTCACTAAATCTATATAAATCTACAGTGCAGAACACCGGATTAAAATGAAGACAACAAAACACCGGTTATACCATGCCAGTCCTATAATTGCCAGATCTCTTGTTCACATGTTTGGCCAAAGAATCAACAACTGGTCAAGTAGATCTAGATCTAATTTTCTGTACCTCATCCAACTGTGCTAGAAAATCTTCAGCTTCTCCTGCTAGGCTAAGTCTAAACTTTCCTCTTCTTCTTTCTTCTTCACTTTTCCATCCAGTTTTTGAAGTTCACTTTCACTTTCCACCCTGTTGCCATTGTCACTTAGTGACGTCAAATGTTACAGTTGCAGAACGGCGACTCTCAAAGGCAGTGACGACAAAATACCAATCACACACAGTAGGGATGTAGCAAGCTCACCGGATACTCAAACTGTCCTTACCACTAAATACATTGCTAACCGAATAATAATTGTGTCCATTGCACTTGAGGTTTCATTAAGTCTATATTGAAGTCACCAAATATTATTGTTTCTTTTGATTCTAGGATTACATGATCCATCATGGAGTTAAACATGTCTTTCCAGTCAACGCGTTCTGAAGGATGTCTGCATATGAATCCTAATAATAATGGCTTAGTGTGTTCAATATAAACTTCCATCCATAAACATTCAATGCCATGTTGTTCAACAATATGCATTCGTTTTAAGGTGATAGAATGGCTATAGTATACTAAAAGACGCGTTTGTCTCTGTTGTGTGGGATCTAACCTAAGAATGTTGTATCCATTTACTGAAACATCACTATCGTAATATGTTCTGATAAATTAGACTCGCCAAAACGAAAAATATGAAAGGGGTTACCAGAATTATGCAAAATCGAATATACATCTGCTAACTTGTTGATTACGTGGTTGATGTTTAAACTAACCTATTCTCAAGCCTTCTTTCACAGGCCAAGAAGTAGTACAGCTAGGCATGATA
>CM065685.1:9152482-9157482 GCA_017654935.2 Phymorhynchus buccinoides | reverse complement strand
TATTTAGCCTTTATTGACTATAGGAAGGCGTTTGATTCGGTCGATCAAAATAGTTTATGGAGAGTTCTTGAAAAGATCAAAGCGTCAACAAAAATGTTACAAATGTTAAAGGGAATGTATAGTTCTGTCCAGTCCTGTGCTCGTTGTGGTCATTATATATCTGATTTCTTTGATTGTAACACGGGTGTGAAACAAGGTTGTTTGTTATTACCAGTACTTTTTTCTCTTTTAATAACAGAGGTTTCTGATGAGGTGAACAGTAAAGGTAAACATGGGTTTCATTTTTTTTACTAGGGCTTCGGGAATTCTTTTTGCTCATGTTCGCTGATGATATTGCTTTACTGTCATCAACCCCAGCAGGGTTACAAAATCAGCTAAATAATCTCCAAAAAGCATCAGAATATCTTGGCTTAGAAGTAAATTTAAGTAAAACAAAAATAATGATTTGCATGAAAAGGAGGACATGTATCTAAAACAGAAAAATGGTTTTATGATGGTAAAGAAATATAAATTGTGAATAGTTATAGATATCTAGTTTTTTTGCTTTCGATAAAATTATCATTTGTTTCTGCTCTAGAAGAATTTGATGGCAGGGCTAAGGCGATGGTATTATGAAGACAACGTGGAGCCTTGGTAATATGGACAAAGATGTATATTTTAAACTTTTTGATGCTCAAATGAAACCCATATTGCTATATGCTTCAGAAGTGTGGGGTAGTTTTCACTTTAAGACAGTAGAATCAGTTAACCTATTTGCATGTACAAGATTCCTTAGTGTAAGCCCCCAAAACCCAAATACGATGATCTATGGCGACCTTGGGAGATATGCATATTACATTGATAGTTGGCTTAGACAACTTTATTCAAATATCATACAAAATCAAACAATGATGAGGTAATGAGGGTGACAACAACCAAATGCTTATAACGCACCCTTTCATAAAGAATAATTAACAATATGGCAGGAGGAAATAAATTGTAACCAAAACAGACAAATACATACACACATTTATAAATTGTTTCACCTTTTATATACTAAAGGAGAATAGTGATTAAAATGAAACTGAACAATGCAAAAATACAGTGATGCTGTAAGCAAATTAACACACACACAAAAAGAGAGAGAGAGAGAGAGAGAGAGAGAGAGAGAGAGAGAGAGAGAGAGAGAGAGAGAGAGAGAGAGAGAGACAGAGAGAGAGAGAGAGAGAGAGAGGAGAGAGAGAGAGAGAGAGAGAGAGAGAGAGAGAGAGAGAGAGAGAGAGAGGAAAAAAAAGAAAGACAAGATAAAGAATGAGAGACGTGAATAATCTGTGTAATAAAATAGAAATAATTTTTTTTCTGTACTACATATTTGTATTAATAGTAATGCATAATAGAAACATAGCCAATTTCCATCTGGCGTCAGACAAAGGAGCATACCTGCACATTTTCTGTATACAGATTATAGGGATGAAATGAAATGACCAATCAATCAGAATTCCGTTAACTGTGAGGGAAAATAAATAAATAATACCAACAGTAAACTCAGGTAACGTTAATTAAACCGTTTGGAGCTACGAATAAACTGATGAACAGCTTCAAATACGGAAACGTTAATATCAACTGAGATCTTGTCTGCCATTCAAGAGAGTATCAATATGCACAAGTTCAGGTGGAAGATTAAATATAGTATTGACACGAGACACATTAAACAGTGGGCAAGACAACAAGTAATGTCCAGCAGTTTCACATTCAAATCCACAGGTACAACTTGGGTTGTCTGTTAAATGTCCCGTGAATAGGTCATAGTTTAGATCGCTGATACCAAGGTGAAGGCGACAATGTGCGATCTGTTCTTTACGATCACCAAAATAGTAGTGCTTGGGTACAATAGGATCATATGCACATAGAAAACGTTTAAAGGCACTAACGGAATTGTAAGTTTTAACATTGTCAGGAAGAGTGTTCCAAAGCTCTGTAGTAGTTGGAATGAATGACCTGTGGTACAGTTCAGTCCGAGCTTGTGGAACAATTCTTTCTAGGGGCCTTCACCTATGGTATGGATTTCTTACAGTTACTCAGTCAGGAACTAAATCTGAAAGATAGTCTGGGCACATGCCATTAATCATTTTGAAATCAAATAGAAGCTTATGTCTGCGACGCCTTTCTCTAAGAGAACAAAGACCAGATTCATTATACAATTTTTTGTGGCTCGTACCAGTACGCCTCCAATGATGGATCTAATGGCCTCAAGGTGCAAACCCTCGAGGGTAGCTGCTTGAGTGTCCGTACAACTGTCCCATATAATGTCAGCGTAATCAAAATGGGGCATTATAAAAGATTTGTACATAATTTCTAAAGCTTTTCCACTCAACTTATGCTTGTACGTTTTCAGACAGGATATCAACATGGTCACAGTGCTAATTATACTCTTTATATGGATATCCCATTTACAGTTATGTTGTAATGTTATGCCTAAATGCTTATGTTGTTCGGTGCTGTGCAATATTGTTGAGCCAAATGTCAAGGGTAAGACAGTTTGTGTGCTTCGTATAATATTTAGTAGCTTGGTTGTATCATTATTAAATGTCATTTTCCAACATTGTGACCAAGTGTATATTTTTTCTAAGGCAGAGTTAAGAACTTCTGCACGAAGAACTGGATTGTTTAGAGCTAATGACATGCTTGTATCATCTGTAAAAAGTTTAATTATTGACTGTATTCCTACTGCAATGTAATCAATATATATCAGAAACACAAGAGGGCCTAGGACGGATCCCTGAGGAACACCTGTATATATTTTTATGTACTACCTTTTATAACAACAGCCTGACAACGGTTAGAAAGGTAATCAACAAACCACCCAAGCAGCTTCCCTCTTATTCCATTAGCCTTAGTTTGTGGATTAGACCCTTGTGCCAGACACGGTCAAAAGCTTTTGAAATATGAAGGTACACTGCCTGCATTGCAACTCCCTTATCAAAAGATGTACATATATCGTTGTAAATGCACACAAGTTGATTAACAGTAGAATCCCCAGGAATAAACCCACACTGACATGGAGAGATGATGTTATTGGATGACAAAAAATGAAAAACATGTTTATGAACGCATCTCTCTAGGACCTTACCTACACAGCTAAGCAATGATATAGGACGATAATTGGTACACAAGTCTTTTGATGATTTTACATGAATGGGACTAACATGTGCAGTCTTCCAAATCGAAGGGAACTTACTTTCATTTAGACTTCTATTAAATAACATAGTCAGAGGACCAAGAATGACAGGCAGTGAAGCAATTAATAATTTATTATGAACAAGGTTGGGTCCTACTGCTTTATTCTTATCTACACTAGTTATTACTTCCTTAACAAGAGCAGTGGTCAAGTGAATTTCTGTAAATGATTCATCTATGAATGAAATATCTGGTAGAACATCGTCTTCGTTTTCTACAGTGGATTGGGAAATTAAAGAAAAGTCATTAAAAACCTCAGTTTTTTCTTTGTTTGAATGATAAACAACATTGTTGGACACAATGGGCGGAATGTCACTAGAATTAACCCCTTTCTTCTTTAGGAAAGAGCTAACCAGCTTCCACCATTCCTTTTGACCAAAGTTAGATGAATCTGAAATTTTATTTTCCACTTCTGTAACATACTCCTCTTGTCTTTGTCTCTCTCTGGTAGTAACATAGTTACGGAAATGTCTGAAGTGAAGCCAATCATTTGTATCTTTACTAAGTTTAGCCTGTTTGTGAAGTTCAATCCTTTCCTCTATCAGTAATCTGATCTCATCCGTCATCCAAGCTACATCGTTTGGACCAACAGTAACGGTTTTAACCGGCATGCATATTCTAGCTTTTTCAATTAAAATTTCAAAAAACATTTGCACACTCTCATCAACTGATCTATTGAGAATCACATAATTTCAATCTATATCGTTTAGTAATTGCACAACCGCTCAGTATTGAGCTTTCTATAATCAAAACTTTATCTTTTAAATTTCTGGTTTTTATAAACTGTATTCGTAATTGAAATGCATGGAACACAATGGTCACTTAATACAGGAGGAAGGATATCACTTGATGTTATAATGTTAGGGCTTTGAGTTAATATAAGATCCAAACAAGTTGAACTGGTTTTGGTGATCCTAGTAGGTTCGTTAATTAACTGGGACAGTTGGAATCGGCCAATATCTAACAAATGAGGAGAAGGGGTTTTCAGAAAGACAGAATTACATTTTATAGAGGTATCATTTGCCTGAAAAATGATCCAACTAAAAGGCTTGTTTGACTTAAATGTTTCAATGCCTCTAGTCCATTTACATGAAGATCAGGGCGAAATTTACAATACAGGTTATTCTTAACATAGATAGCAACACCCCCATGGGGGTCATTAGGTCTGTCACATCGAACAGGAGGGTGGAAGTTATTTAAGTGGATAGACTGATTATTATCTGATAGAGAGAGACACGTTTCTGATACAGTAATAATGTCAAACTTATTATATTCAGCTTCGATTAAGGCAGTCTTATATGCTTTGCTGTTGACATGCATTATCAATAAATCGTGTTGTGTGTTTGGTCCCGGTATGTCACCTGCTAAAGTAACAATGACTGTTTATATACATTGATAGTTCAATCAGAGCAATTTGTTACTGGTTTAAATTAAATCAAATGCCGTTGTCTAGAAACCCAAAGCAAGCTTATCTTATGAGTGTCAATAGGATGTCAAATAACACAAATGTTGAAACAAATACATTGAACACACACACACACACACACACACACACACACACACACACACACACACACACACACACACACACACATACACACGTGCTGGCGCGCGCTACATGCAAAATATACATGAATTCACTTGGGTAGGCCCGAACGAAAATAGGCCTAACTTCAGTGACATGGATGCCTAATCGTGGTTTCTTTTCATTCATTGTAGACAATCAGTTTCAAATTTGTGTTTTGTTGAAAAGTGCATAGATAATAATATTATCTTCATTTTTC
>CM065685.1:9128199-9151982 GCA_017654935.2 Phymorhynchus buccinoides | reverse complement strand
TTGTGCGTGCGTTCGCACACGGGACCTCGGTTTTAGGTCTCATCCGAAGGACCAGGAAATAGGAGTAAAGTATCTTTCCCAAGGATACAACACTGTGACCAGCTGGGTTCGAACCCACCGCACTCGCAAACCTGTTGGATTACGAGCGGCGACTCTAACCAACCGGCCACGGCGCCTCACACATTAAACAATAATGACACATCAAACAATGACAGAATAGTCAGCAAATGATTGTGGTCGCTTGAAGGAAGGAAGGAAAGAAACAAACAAATAGCAATTTTCACTTACATTTTCTTGATCCACAGAACTTGACACTGACGCAATGGCCAAATGTGTGGTGATCGATTTTGTCACGGTGACGGCACTGGCACCCACTAGATCTAAAGATGTGCCAACACAAGATTATAGTTATACTGCTGTAGTGTAGGTCTAGTCGCTGCCCAACTGTACGGCAATGTCAATGCAACAGTGTTCACGGTAGGCACGGCACTTTTTCTCAATCATCTCTTCACTGTTTCCCTACTGTACTTGTAGTACTGGCCAACCTTCTTTTCTCTCTGTAGCACTGGGGTGTGAAATGCTTCGAACACAACAATGAGTTTTCACAAGACACACACCTTCAAGTTGGCCTGCGAATAGATCTTCGAACAGTCATTCCAGTCACTTCTTGTTTTAGATCTAGTATTCTTTGGAAACTTGTGAAGACTAACACCATCCGGTTCAGTTGAATGACAGATAATGAACAAGAACAGTGGTAATCTTCTAGATTATCTTTTTGAGCAATCATCAAAATTGTCGAAAAACAGCTTCTTTTTCTGTTTTTGGTTTCACCGTTCACCTTCAACATCCAGGCCTACTCGGCTACTGGAGTTTCTGACTGACAATCACAGACAAATCACACTAAGATGTAAACTATAATAACGAAATTGATGCCCAAACATTTCAGTTTGGCAGAATAAAAGCAATCACAACGTCTGTACCAAATCAATCATTGTGGCCAAGTCACGGCGAGGAGGCAGAACAAGATGAAAAGTTATCGTCTGCTTGCTTGAGTAGCTTCCGTTCTGTTTTAATCTCAAACCAAAATGTAGTCTACGACATCTGATGTGCTAGGCTGATGAAATTAATAACATTTATGAAGAAAGGTGCTGAATTGCTTTAAAATGAATAAGGGATACTTCTGTTTGCATGATACAAGCCTTTCATCAAATTGTTGTGGTATATCATGATAGCTGCGCCTTAGCAGATAGTAAATATGGCGGCCCCCTATTCGTGATTAACATGGCGGCCTTCTTGTGACAAATATGTCAGCGCCCAGTGCTGTCACACAGGTGAGTCATAATAGATCTGCTCTGGTTATTTAATAACGAAGCAGAATTTTTTCAAATCGGTATGGAAGAAGTGTTTAACTAATAAAAAGAAGTATTTCAGCCAGATTTGGCGGCTGAGCGTGGGGGGACTTTAAGCAGGTGTGATCTAAGTTTTAATTCCCTTTCCCAAATCAGTTCGATTTTTTGTCTTGCGCCATATCTGTATTTGCTGATACAGAGCTTTGCTAGTGTGATGAGGTGGTTTACCACCCGCCTGTGTTTTGCTATCAAGATTGAGGGTTCGTGGTAGCCTAAGATTGCTATTTGTTCAGTAATATTTATAGTCCTATTACATCTGACTTGTATTTCGTTTGCGACTTGTGACCATACCGGTTTTATTTCTTTACATTGATAAAAGAAGTGTTCGATGTAGTCTTTTTCCCCATTTCTGCAGGCATCACACGTTTCACTTTGTGCTATGCCCATCTTTTTTAATAAGATGTTTGTGGGATAAATGTTGTGCATTATTTTCCATTGGAGGACTCGGAGACGAGTTTCTTTATAAGCTGTGAAGTTTGTTTCCCATTCCTTATGGTCTAGGTTGTAATCATATTTTCGTTTCCAAAAGTTTACCGAGCATGGCTGGATGTGGGGGGTTAAATATTTTCTCAGTTTCTGTGTTGTGTATATGTGTATTGGTTTTCTATTTATGCAAATGTCTCGTATGTCTTGTTCAATGATGGTGTTGAGATCTAGAACTCCTTTTGTGCAAGCTGATTCAAAAGCACTCTTCACTGCGTTGTATTCAAATTGCCTGTATGGTGATTGTCCCAGTTTATTTTCAATTTCTTCAAAACTAATGATTTCTAGAGTTTCCGTTAGGATGTCTTTAATTCTAGTTATTCCTCCTGTTATCCAGTCTCTAATATGCAGATTCCTGTTTTTGAATTGGAGGTTTTGATTGTTCCAAATCAGAGAGTTTTGGTGTGTCTTTTCGGGGTAGCTCTGGGGATCTCTTTGTTTAAGGTTCAGCCAGAGTTTGAGTGTTTTGACCCAAAAATTATTGTTGGTGCCTATACTAATTAATTTGTGTTCAAGACAAGAGGTGTGTAATATCTCTAGTCCTTCCCCAAGGTGGTCGTATTCTATGGTGGGGAATATTGTCCATTTCCCTTTATTGTAAACAATCAGTTTTACTATCCATCTTAAATATAAGGCTTCTTGGAATGTTTTCATGTCCATCATTTTAAGGCCACCCCTTTTGTACTCTTGGTTGATGACTTTGCGTTTGACTTTTTCAAAGGCTTTCCTATTGCTGGTTTTCTTTTTCCATATGAAGGAATATAAAATATGGTTTATATTATGTAGCACTCTATCTGGCAGACCAATTGATTGCATAATATAGATGAACTGAGACATAAGAAGGGTTTTTGAAACCAGAATTTCCCCAAATATGCTTAGGTTTCTCCTGTTCCATGTATTGATTGTTCTTTTTAAAACTTCGATTCTTTGCTGCCAGTTGCGATCATTTTCAGATGCTGTTTTTTTGTTGCTGAAGTATATTCCAAGAATTTTTATTTCATCTGTCCAGGTCAAATTGTAAGGTTTATTGTCCAGGTTTTTTGTTATCCCAAGCCACATTGCTTCTGTTTTTCTGAGCGACATTCGAAGGCCCGAAATGGCAGCAAAGGCATGGAAAATTTGTAGAGCTTTTGCTAAGTCGGGTTTGTCTTTAAGGTACAGTGTTGTATCATCTGCAAATTGCTGTATTTTAATTGTTTCTAAAAATTGTTTGTGCTCAATTCTGATTCCTTTTATTTCGCTATTTCTGATTTTAATAGCTAACAGTTCTATGGCTAGAACAAATAGGAGGGGTGATAAGGGGCATCCTTGCCTAATGCCCCGTTCTATTTGAAAAGGCATGGATATCCAATTAAAGTGATTGATGCAGCTTTCAGATTTAGACATAATAGTGAGAATCCAATGGTGAAATTCTGGACCAAAATTGAAGTGTTTTAAACTGTCTAAAATAAGTTTTTTTGATATAGTATCAAATGCTTTAGTAAAGTCTACTGCTAAGAGCAATCCTGGTAATTTGTTCCTATTAAGGTAGCTGATTATATCGTCGGTTGTTCGTAGTATAGTTGCGACGTTTCTTCCTTTTATAAACCCACACTGGTCATCATCTACTATGCCATGTATTACAGCTTTTAGCCTGTTCGACAAATTTTTTGTTAAAATTTTGTAGTCTGTGTTTAAAAGGGTGATAGGTCTCCAATTATTAAGACGTTCACGGCTAAGGTTTTTTCCTTTGTGTAAAAGAGTAATGATTCCTCTTTGTTGTGTTTGTGAGATGTGTCCCCGCGTGTAGGAGTATGCAAATGACTGTAATAAATTATATTTAATTTTTATCCAAAAACATTTATAAAATTCTGTAGTAAGGCCATCACACCCTGGTGCTGATCCGTTTTTCATTTCTTTTAGGGCTTGGGCTGCTTCTTTCTCACCAATGTTACCTTCACATGATTGTTGTGCGTGCTCATCAAGTGTAGGGTGTTGTGCCTCCGGCCCTAAGAAATCATCGATACATGACTCGTGTTCGTTGAGTAGATCATCATCTTGCTTATAGAGCGTTTCATAAAATAGGACTTGTTCTTCTATAATGTCTTTTTGTTGTGTTAGTTCTCTCCCATCATCAGTTATTAATAACTTAATACTGTTATTAGCTGCTCTGTGTTTTTCCAGTGCAAAAAAATACGCGGTATTCTTTTCTCCCTCCTCTATGAATTTTGTTCGTGATCGTATCTGTGCTCCACGTGCTTTGGCTAGACTTACTATCTCCAGTTCTGTTTTGATTTGATTTTTTTCTGCCTCCAGTTGACGATTGTTCGGGAGGTTCCCAAGTAGTTTCTCTATGTCGTTAAGCCTTTTTAAAAGAATCATTTCTTTTCGTTGTTTTTCTAATGCTTTTTGCTTACTATAATCTATTGTGTGTTCTTTTATTTTGATTTTCATTAACTCCCATTTGTCATGGGGAGAGAAGTTGTTAAGTGATTCGTCTAGGTTTTCTATGAAAGCGTTCATGTCCTCTACATATTTAACATCTTTAAGTAAACTGTTATTAAATTTCCAGTAAGATGGACCTCTTTTAAAATTATGAAATTTGAGTGTCATTTCAACAGCCCTATGATCACTAAGAGGGACCGAAATAATGTCGGTATTGTCAACAAAAGTTAGCAATGATGATGACACAAAGACATAGTCTATACGCCTGGCTATGAAAGGGTTGCTTCTATGCCACGTGTATTCTTTGATATCGGCATGCTGCAGACGCCATGTGTCGTGAATATCTGTATCTATGATCATTTGATTAAAGTCTTCAACTTCGTGTCTATTGTGTTTTTCGCCTGATATTATATCCAGTGTATTATTTAATACAGAATTAAAGTCACCCATTATTATAACATCGGTTGTATTAGATTCATGAACATCAATTTTTCGACCCATAGAGGCAAAGAATTGCCGTTTGTCTACGTAATTGGTCGGTGCGTAAACATTCATAAAACACAAGTCCTTTCCTTCTAACTTTACTTTAACAACTAACACCCTTTCTTCTTCGTGTATGAGTTCTGCATCCTGCATTAGTTTTCTGCTCACTAACGTAACTTGCCCTTTACTGTGTTCTGTGCCTTTGGAGTAGAATAATTTTCCACCCCACTCTAGTTCCCACTGATCCGCCTCTTCTCTAGTTGTTATGTGAGTCTCTTGTAATGCTATAGCATCGTAGTTTCCTTGTCTAACAAATTTAAATATCGAATATCGTTTTTTCTTATTCTTTAAACCTCTGGTGTTAATTGTAATCGCCCTGAGACGATCCATCCCGAAACATTAAGATCCTAATCGTTGATTAGTGTCTCGTTAGTCCATTGTCCGTGCGGCCGTTACCAGAAAGACACTGGGGAAGCCACGCTCTAGGTTATATCTGTGGCTTGCTCCGTGCCTTCCATTTGATCGTTTCCTCTTTCCTCTTGCGACGACTTTTTGGCATTCACCCTCTCCTTCTTGGGGGGAGTCTTGCGCGGTGGTGAAGGTGAGCGATTTCGCTTACTTGCTGGGGTGTGGGATCTGTTCCTACTGTCACGATGAAATGGCAGTGTGGCTTGTGTCAAACCCTGTGTAGATGGTTTAGCAGACGGCAGTGCTGTCTGCTGCTGCTGTGTAGGCCTAGTTTTATCAACTTCTGCCTCCTCGTTTGCTGGGGCGTCGCTCGCAGTATTGGATGCACTTGGCCTATTAGGCCTTTCGCCCGTTTCTTCCACCGTGTCGGGCGTGGCTTGTGGCGCGAGCTCACAAGTTGGGTCGCCCGCTTTGTGTCCGTCTCTGTAGCACTGCCTGCATTTCACTGCATTCGGGCAACTCGCGGCGAGGTGCCCTTGTTGTAAGCACTTGTTGCACACAGGGGAGCGTTGTTCTTTATGGAATAGGCCTGCGGTGAAAATCCCGATCTTTGCCTGTTTGGGGAGAGGGCTGGCAGGTACATCAATGTATACAAATCGCCGGCCGGTCTTATAACGGCCCAGCTTTCCATTAATGTCCCGGTCCCTTTCCTCAATCACTCTCGATCTACATTTTATGGAAAGTTTCTTTTCTAAAGTTTCCGCTATATCGGAATTGGCAACAGAGAACGGCAAGTTGCTGACGAACAGTTTTGTTGCCGGAGTCTCTCTCTCAGAACCGTCGCTGTCCTTCACAATGAAAGGGTTTTTGTCTCTAGGCTGTACAGTCAGCCCCCGCAACTGAAACCCGTTTATTAATAAGTTTGTGCGTGCTTCGGTTGTTAGTGGGTACAACCTCCACAGTCCACCAATCCTTTGGGCGCCATCAATCGTTTCATAACCGGAACATTGTTCTGCTGAAGAGCACAATTCAGTCACGCTATATTCTTTCTGCTCTACAGCAGGCAAGTTTTTGTTCAGCAGGAACAGGGGCGGCACGCGGTTAGGGGCCGGTGCCGCCATGTCTCTCCTTGCCGGCTGGCGTGCCAGCAAACACACACACTTTTTAGTCAATTACATTTCACATGACTGTTCCCTACAACCGTAAAAGTACACAATGGGAGAGTAAAGCACAGTCGCGAGTTGTAAGAAATGTTTACACGCCAGAGAGTTATTTATAAACGAAGAAAACCACTTTTAACATGAGACCAAATTATATGAGGCTGCTCGACTTCGAGCAGCAACCGGAAGTCCCTTACTGAGTTAATCATGATGAAAATGTTGCTAAATTTGGCAATTTTCACCCATATTTCGGTCCAAATAATTGAAGCTAATCGGTTTTATATTGCAATTTTAGTATACGAATTGTATGCTTAATCTGTCTTGTAAATTTCAACGAAACGGGTATAAAACAAGAAATATCTCAAATGGAAATTGATGAATGTGACCCAACTCAAATAATTTTGAATAACTTCATCAATAAACTCCTTTCCACACTGGGCCTGAGTAAGGGCTACAGTATCCAAAAGTTAGTTTTGTGATGTCACTTCCAGTTTAGGTATTATGTGAACACCATTTTACCTACAGATTCCTAGCCAAGACTTCTGCTTTGGTATCATACCAAAAGTGTTGTATTTGTGTTGAAAATGTCAACGAATTAGAACAAAAGAAGAAGATACTTTTACAAAATAGTAATTTCCCTTAACATGAAAATCTTATTAATAAATACAATGTTGCATGTCGGTTGTAATACATACTGGACAACTGCTTATTTTCACTCTTCAATATTGACAGCTTTAAAATAAATGCAAGAGCAAAACAGAAAGATTCCTTACGCTTCTGACAAACACAATGTTATAAAGGCATTCCTCTGTATAAACTAAGACAACATATAAATTGCAAGGGGACACTGAAATGGCCCCAGCTATGTTCACCTAACAAGCCTTTACCATAAAAAGGTACGATGAATAATTTAGACCTTTCAGAAAGAGACACTTGGAAAAATCTACGAAAACCTTATTTAGACATAGCCTATCTGATTGAGGATATATGCAATCCTATTGTGGTTGCTTGTGGAATGTTTGGAAACTGTATGATTCTTCTTGTTTTATTTCGTCTTCCTTCATCCACATCCAGTGTTTTCTTCAAGGTTCTGGTCGTGTCTGATCAGCTGCTGTTAATGGCAGGTCCCCTGGAACGATGGCTGTACAGGAATGTTGATGCCGTGCACTTCAAAAATCGTAGCACCTGGCAATGCAAGCTAAATAGAATAATGTATTACACAGCATCACCTGTATCGTCGTGGATGCTGGTGTCGCTCACCATGCTCAGAGCTGCTTCTGTGCTGTGGCCACTTCGTGTTAGTGCTGTGTGGACAAAGCGAAAGTCATGCGTTACTGCCGGTGTAGTGATAATCACTCTACTTTTGATGAACGGTTACATTCTCAGACGATATCGTGTCAAAAGAATTTGTAAACAGTTTGGACTCATTAAGCATTTTCTTTGGATTCGTTACGTTCAAGTTCGTTTCGTCCCATGGCTATTTTTGATTGTAACCAACAGTGTTCTTTTGTGGTCACTGGTCAAATCTGTCAGAACAAACAAACGTCTTTCCATACAACAAACCACCCACGATTCCAGACAACAGAAAGTGTCTTCATTGACTGTCACCTTGATTGCTGCCAGTGTTTGTTTTTTCCTCCTGACAACACCTTACGCATCATTTCTTGTAATGAATGAATATGTTGACTGGAACGATCCAATAGAAAATGGAAAGTACTGGATATTTTACAATGCCAGCATAGTCTTGTCGCACTCAAACAGTGCTGTCAACTTCTATCTGTATTGTGTGACTGAGAACACTTTTAGAGCAGGATTTCTGAAGATAATTCAGGAGTGTTATGAATTAAGTCGAGGGATCCAGAAATGCCAGTAAAAGGGTCAGGCTTGTGTAACAGAAGAAATCATAAGAGCAGGATTTTGGGCAGTCTGTCTGAAGCTGATGCATTTTCTACCTTCACTTTTGTCGAAAGAGCAGGAACAAAATAATGACTGCGTTAGTTCACGTTTACTAATTTTGATTTTTTTAAATAGCAAGTTTCTTGATAAGAAATTTCTGTTATGGAAAGTTGGAAGGAGTGAAAATATATGAGCAACGTTCCTTTGAGACAGTCGACATAAAGGTATGATAAATATGTTTTGGGTTCACCACACCCTAACGCTTACCGAACATGTTGGATTTGTTTGCTTATGTTTGCTTTTGGCTCACTCTGAAAAAAATGAGTCTATAGTATGATGGTTGTTCGGTTGTATGTCTATGTGTACGTGTGTGCGTGTATGTGTGTGGGGGGGGGTATGTGTGTGTGAGTGTGTGTGTGTGTGTGTGTGTGTGTGTGTGTGTGTGTGTGTGTGTGTATGTGTGTTTTTGTGGATTTCTTTATGGTGTGTGTGTGTGTGTGTATGTGTGTGTGTGCGTGTGTGCGTGTGTGTGTGTGTGTGTGTGTGTGTGTGTGTGTGTGTGTGTTTTGCATCCGTGGTCCAATCTCCAAACTTTAACGTTGGCATTATCGGAGGAAATAGAAGGTGTACATTGTTCAAACTTTGCACACATATATATGTCTATGCAAGCTTTCAAACATTAAGGAAAACAACACTGTAAACAGATAACAAACAAATAACATTTTAGAGCAGTGGGTTAGAGAATATTCAACAGGCAACTTGTGTTAAGAACGTATTCCACAGTGAAAGCCTCAGCAGCCCATTGTGTAGAGTTTCTGTCTCTCGTGCCAATGATTCCGGGTCCGATTGTCGGCACGGACAATTTTTGGTGTTGTTGTTGGTGTATCCATTAACTATAGTTTCATTTGTACTTTAAACTTGTATTGGCAATCTTGTACTCTAGACACCCCCCTCCATCTTTGTTTGTTGTTGTCCCACATGTGCCTGTTCGGGTGAGCCTTGAAGGCTTTGCCTATTGTTTAATATTTTGCTTAGTTTACCTTTCTTGCCACAAAGTATGACATCTCTCTCAAATTCCTATTGCTCCCACATGGGCAATGCATCACCGCTAGTGCAGTGGGGAACATAGGAGTAGAGAAAGAATGTAGAGCTTTGTCCAGTGCTTCCTTGCCATAGAGTTCTTTAGCATGAGCAAAGGGTGTGAGAACACAGAACCATGGCTTGTGGAGTCTCTTCTCAAGGACTGGGCGCATAAACCATAAAATAGGCCTGTGTGGAGAGTGAGCGCAACATGTCTGTTTTGGGTGCGGGAAACGAATCCGGGTTTATGGCTTAGGCACCTTATCACACATGGTGAAGACCCCACTACGTCCTCACTGTGCGCTAAATTTGTAGAGAACGTGACGAGATCGTGGACATCCGAGGTGAACGCATTTGCCCAGAGCCACCTTATTAACTTACACGCTAATGACGATCTGCATCCTTGGAACATATCAGACATTTTGAGAGGATTTTATGAATAAGAAATTAGTAGACAAGGAAAGAATAGTTTCTAAATTCTCTTGACTTGTTCACATACGTCTATCTCTGGGGTTTTGTGTTCAAAACCCCATACTACTTCGTTTTCATGAAATCCACCATTATATCGCCCAGTTCCAATTTTGGTTGTGATCAGTAGAATGGCGAACTCAGTTCACATGAAACGGGACACTTGGGACGATCTAATCCGTCCTTACAAAAACACGATGGAAACGATCAGAGACGTTTGTTACCCTACTGTCGTGGGTTTTGGGACGTTTGGAAATTTGATGATAACTGTAATCATGGTACGTCTTCCTGTATCCACGTCAAGTGTGTTCTTCATAGTTCTAGCCATTTCAGATCAGGTTTTGCTTTTGATATCACCGTTCGAGTATTTACGTCATCATTATTTTGATGCAGATCGCTTTTCGGTTTGGGGCGCCTGGTCGTGTAAGGCATATACTTTTATGATCTATACATCACCAGCTCTGTCTGCGTGGATGCTGGTGTCACTCACCATGCTCAGAGCGGCTTCAGTGCTGTGGCCACTTCGTGTCAGTGCTGTGTGGACGAAGAGAAAATCAGGAATCACTGTTGGTGTAGTGATAATTATTCTCACTCTAATCGACGGTCACATCTTCTACGGACGTGATCTTCAAAAATGGAAATGTACAAAAATTGCATCGAAAATATACCGTTGGTTTTGTTTCATAGTTTGGCCTTGGATAGACCTGCTTCAGGCATGCGTTTTACCTTTCACGTTGTTGGCTGTAAGCAACTGTGCCATGGTTCGGACACTGGCCAGATCTGTCAGACCGAACACACGTATTTCTTCACAACAAACCACTCAGAATTCCAGACAACAGAAAGTGTCTTCCCTGACTGCCACGGTGATTGCAGTGAGCATTTGTTTCGTCTTCCTGTCGTTGCCAATTAACCTATTAATGGCAATGCGCTCATACATTGACTGGAACGATCCAATAATATACGGACAATATGAAGTGTTTCAGCAAGTCACACAAGTCCTGTGGTACACCAACAGTGCCATCAACTTTTTCCTGTACTGTTTGACAGGCAGCAAGTTCAGAGGCGAATTCGTGAAATTAGCTGCAGAGTTTTACGGCGTTTTCTGTAAGACTGTGGACAAGGAGGAGCTACGTGTGGCCCATCAGCACATCGCTGTCCACCAAACTCCACGGATCCAAGGAACAGCTGGACAAGACAGCGCTGTTTGTCAATGGAGCTGGTCTGGTCGTGTAGCGGGTGCACGCCAGAAGAAGAAGAAGTAAGACTGTGGACGATTCTCCAAGAACGTGACAGTCAACCTGATTGTACTTTTCCAGCAGGGAGCATAGTATGGGCTAGTTGGTTGCATCCTTCAGGATTGTCGAACATTCCAGAACCTGCGAGACCAAACTTGGCCGTCGGTCACACCGGTTCGGGAAAAGATCTTCGGCTCTTTGGAGGATCTTCGGCGGACGGCAGCCTTCGTCCGGGACAATGGGGTTCATGTCTGAGCGAACGATGAAGAAGAAGAAGACGTATGGGCTACGAAACACACACACACACACACACACACACACACACACACACACACACACACACACACACACACACACACACACACACACACACACACACACACACACACACACACACACACACACACACACACACACACACACACACACACACACACAATTATATTGTGAAATAGTGAGTGTATGAGAGTAAAAAAATCAACCAGCCAACAAACAAACAACAACAACAGCAACAACAACAAAGGTGAATGAACAACTCCCCACCACTACCAAACGGAGAGTTTTTGCTATCCTCTACTATTTCTATCTTTAATCAATCAAAATTATTTCGAAGCATACTACTTTTTTGCTACCCCCCCCTTCATTATGTGTGTGTGTGTCTGTCTGACAGTGTGTTTGTGTGTCTTTCTGCGTGCGTACGTTTTTGTGTGAGGGTGTTTGTGTATGTGTGTTGGTGTATGTGGTCAGTCCATGCGGCTCGGTTGCTGTGGCTTACCGAATGGGGTATGAACGAGTTGGCTTCGATAAATGTGTGTGTTTATGTGTGTGTGTGTGTGTGTGTGTGTGTGTGTGTGTGCGCGTGCGTGCGTGCGTGCGTGTGCGTGTGTGTGTGTGTGTGTGTGTGTGTGTGTGTGTGTGTGTGTGTGTGTGTGTTAGAGAGAGATAGTTGCTTTGTATATGCGCTGTTGCTGGTTGGTGTCACTCTTGAATGCTGTTTTTGTTGTCTTGATGAATCATTGATTGTAAAGCGCTTTGGGCTCATCTGAGGTAAAGCGCTATATAAATGTACAATTATTATTATTATTATTATTATTATTATCATGAAAAAATAGTGAACATAACTAGTAGGATTTCATCAGATTTATTTAGACAGTAGAATTGCACGTCAATCATGCCTCACAAATGTCAACAACGGGTGGTAGTGAATCGAATCGTATGCAGTGTGTTCTGCAAAGCCAGGTCTTCTTCTTCTTCTTCTTCTTCGATCGCTCAGCCAGTGTCCTGTCAATTAAGAGCGCGGATGCGTCATGCTGCCGTTATGCGCCTAACTAAGAAATAGTTAGGCCCAGCAAGTCCGACTTCGGCTGGAGGAAAATGTTTTTTGAAAGTGTTTCGTGAAAAAGGCAGGAGAATGGACCGGTATGGCAGAAAGATGGTAGATGACAGTAAGAAAAGGGAAAAGGCAGAGTCAAAGAGAGTGACAGAATAAAGGAAGTTACAAGCACAGAACTTCCAGAAGGGGATGCCGTGGGGAAGCCAGGTCTGACCTCTGAATGCACTGTCAAAAATCAAACGTAAGACTGTGGAAACGGAAACACTACCCTCACAGGACATGTTGACGTAATGGAGACGACACTGGATCGATAGGTAACGACCCTTGTTGTCTTTGAGAAAACGGAGAAACTATTTTATACAAAAATGAAACAATGTAAACAATATAAAATTATATGCAGATAAGTTTTAAGAAAATGGTGTTCCGTTTTTCTTATTTTTTTAATATGTTTATGAAACAAACGACCTATGTTCACTTTAGCCATCCCCGTTCTCCTCTCCATCTACTTTTTGCAACAAAAACATAGATGAATGTGACGACGACGACAATAACAACGATGACTACTACTACTATTACTGCTGCTGCTGCTGCTGCTGCTGCTACTACTACTACTACTACTACTACTACTACTACTACTACTACTACTACTACTACTACTACTACTACTACTACTACTACTACTACTGCAGCTGCTGCTGCTGCTGCTAATGCTACTACTACTACTACTACTACTACTACTACTACTACTACTACTACTACTACTACTACTACTACTACTACTACTACTACTGCTGCTGCAGCTGCTGCTGCTGCTGCTGCTACTACTACTACTACTACTACTACTACTACTACTGCTGCTGCTGCTGCTGCTGCTGCTGCTGCTGCTGCTACTACTACTAGTACTACTACTACTAGTACTACTACTACTAGTACTACTACTACTAGTACTACTACTACTACTACTACTACTACTACTACTAGTACTACTACTACTAGTACTACTAGTACTACTACTACTAGTACTACTACTACTACTACTACTACTACTACTACTACTACGATGACGACGACGACGACGACGACGACGACGACGACTACTACTACTATTACTGCTGCTACTACTGCTATCCTACCCACGACACAATTTAGTCCTGTGTGAAAGATTATGACTCAAACTAGAAGGCATCTGCGCTGGCCAGTACTGCGACCAAAGGGATTAGTTGGCTTTTGGGGACCTTCCCAGACACCAGCCATCCTGATGTTCTTTTGGTCAAGAGAGTGGTGATGTATCCGAGGCAAGGCATCTCCACTATGATTGTACTCTATCCCGTCGCCAGAATTAGCATAATAGGTACTGGCTTTAACTATGCAGTTTCGGTTTGATAAGACCAATTGTATTGCAGACAAGGTACCGACGGCGATAATATATGCGCGGATGCCTTCCTCTCATGGGGACACGCCACCACACAAAATGGGAAGCGATTCTGTCAAGCGGTTCGGGAGATATCCTTGGGACAGACAGAGAAAAAACAGCAACCAACCAACCAAAGAAACAAAAAAATACACGAACGAAATTAGACTCCTTTGATACTTTAATTGCTGATGTCTTCGAATTTTAATAGGTGCAAGGTCTTGGTTCATTATTTGATAAGATATCTGGGGTTTTGTTTAACAAATCGCAAATAGACAGATACAAAATATTGGCAGGAACAATTCAAAATGCACTGGGTGTTTAAACAAAACACTAACACTGTGTTCACCTCCCTCCTTTCCCCTTTATGTCCCACCACCCTCCCTGGTTTCACGTGTATTGATTTGCATGATTTCAAACAAAAAGGCATTCCCCGAACCGGAAGTGCTTTCTAGCCGTCATATTTGCAAATTATAGCTTCTATACTAAATAGCAATTGCTTTGTCTGCTAGCTGGAAGTCATTGGAAACGTCAGAAGGGCGGACATTATGTTCTACTGCTGCTACAGCTGCTTCTGCTTCTGCTTCTGCATCTTCTGCTGCTAGGCTTACTATTTCTAGCCATACGTATATAAGCTTCATTTATTACGTCTATTACTGGTCTACTATTGTTGTTATTGTTGTTGCTGTATCTTCCTTTTCTGCACTACTACTTTTACAAGTGGAAACGAAACCTTAGAAACCTGTGAAGAAAAGCTTTGACCCACAGTACCTCTTCATACTTTGTGTGACGACTTATCGATCTCTGAACATCCCCGAGTGTCTTTGAGGATCTGACTGATCGATTACAGCGATCAACGACAGACTGTTGGGCAATGCACACTTTGCTTTTCTCTGACAAAGACAAAACAGAGACAAGGAAAGAGTGGGGCGCTATCTACCACATTCAGTGCTCTGACTGTTGTGAGGACTACATCGGCGAGGCAGAAAGACCGTAGAACATCAGACCAGAAGGGATTCGGCCTTCCATCCTCACCTCACTTCTTTTTCTTCTGCGTTCCCAGGCCATATGGCCATAATGGGTAAGGTACGTATGTGTCCGGTTTTCAGTTTTCACTGGTCTCCCCGCTGCGTACAGCCGACACATTCCGATTTCGGAGGAGCTCACCTCACTGAATGTGGCCATTCACTGGATCTGACCAACACCAGGATCCTTGACACAGAACTAAACCCACTCAGACGAAAAGTAAAGTGACAACAATATAGAAAGTAATAAAATACAACTAGGCAAAAATGGACACAACAGCAAATCAAGATTAAGGAAACACCACCACCCCCCACACACATCCCCCAAAAAACAATCCCAGTCTCCACCACCCACCACCCGCACTCACACCCACAAGCACACACACACATACCCCTCACGCCCACAAACCTATGCACGCACACATACATTCATACAAGTTTATAGTATGTACATATATCAGTTCACATAGATTTTAAATGTTCTCTACACCGTGTAGTATCATTGGAGAGAGAGAGAGAGAGAGAGAGAGAGAGAGAGAGAGAGAGAGAGAGAGAGAGAGAGAGAGAGAGAGAGAGAGAGAGAGAGAGAGAGAAGAGAGAAGCATAGACAGGCTGACAGAGAGAATGAGAGAGAGGGAGAGATAACAAAGAGAGAGAGAGAGAGAGAGAGAGACAGGGGAGAGAGAGAGAGAGAGAGAGAGAGAGAGAGAGAGAGAGAGAAGCATAGCCAGGCTGACAGAGAGAATAAGAGAGAGGGGGGAGAGATAACAAAAAAGAGAGATAGAGAGAGAGGGGAGAGAGAGAGAGAGAGAGAGAGAGAGAGAGAGAGGGGGGAAGAGAGAGAAGTATAGACAGGCTGACAGAGAGAATGAGAGAGAGGGGAGAGAGAACAAAAAAAGAGAGGGAGAGAGAGAGGGGGAGAGAGAGAGAGAGAGAGAGAGAGAAGAGAGAGAGAGAGAGAGAGAGAGAGAGAGAGAGAGAAGAGAGAGAAGCATAGACAGGCTGACAGAGAGAATGAGAGAGAGGGGAGAGAGAACAAAAAAAGAGAGAGGGGAAGGAGAGAAGAGAGAGAGAGAGAGAGAGAGAGAGAGAGAGAGAGAGAGAGAGAGAGAGAGAGAGAGGAGAGAGAGATTGAGAGAGAGAGAGAGAGAGAGAGAGAGAGAGAGAGAGAGAGAGAGAGAGAGAGAGAGAGAGAGAGAGAGAGAGAGAGACAGTCTGACAGACAGCCCAGTAGTTAGCAGAGACAAACACAGGGATAGAAACACAGAGAGACATAAGGCAGACAGACAGAGACAGACAGAAACATTAACCCATTTATGCCCAAATTTTGTTTTCAAACAAAAGTTGCATGTCTGTCTAGCTTTTGGTCTGTAATAAACATATTTTATACTTATTATGAGCAAACCTTAGAATTTAGTGATTTGGAAGACAGAACATACCCGCCCCATGTATGGGACAGTGGGCACGAGAGGGTAGGGGTTTTCAGTCTTTTTCACAATTCATTGACAACAAAAGTGAGGGGTGTTCTGATTTTTAATTGACATAAAATCATTCAATATAGCATCAAAGAGCCACACAACATAATTCTGAGCAAAATTTGACTTTGGTAAATGAACAAAATATTTTCATGAAATGAATCAAATTCTGAAAAAAATGTGAAAGCGGAAACAAAGTCTTTAGTCTTTTTGTCTTCAAAGAAGTGAAAGCCGGAGACTTGGGTTCACCAAAGCTGACAATACTGGCAATGTCATTTGGTGTGATACACCTGGAAGCATCAGTCATGTACACCGATCTTGCACTTTGAGCACCGATGCTTGGTTTTCAAACCACACGCACCGCACCTCAGCTGTGTTGGCCATGGCTACACCAGGTGGTCAAGACGGTCAAACCTGACCTCAACTGCAACACGCTTGTCCACAGGTACGAAGCCTCTTGGACGGCCAGGTGTTGCAGGAGAAGCCTGTGCAAGGTAGACTCTTGCAACTCTTCTGCGGATGGCAAGAAGATCCAAAGGGTTGCTCTTGGCTGCGTCGGTTGATCTGTAGAGATGCTAGGCCTGTTGGATACAGACATCCAGGCAGCAAGGAAAGATTGCCAACCACCACTTCTTGGAGCGTATGGCAATCCGGTACTTGTCCACGTTCTGATCAGTGCGGTCCACACCGCCCATGGATTGGTTGTAGTGGTGGATCAGGAAGGGCTGTGGCAGTTGAACTTGTCTGGATTCTGACCTTGACCACCTCTTTGCAGTCTGTAGGGGCTCCACACCAGCCTTGTTGGAAATAACATTTACAATGTTGCTGTCGTTCCATCGCACCACGATGATCCCTGACTTGGTGTATGTGGCATAATCAAACGTACCTCTAGCTGTCTTCTGCATCTCCTTCACATCTATGTCATCCGAAGATATGTCTCTGTCGGGCTCATAAAGTGGCTGGCGTTGACCCTGCCTGAATACTGTGGCTGTAGCAGGCGCCTCCAGCTGTCGGCCATTGAGGTTGGACACTGTCCCCTCCCCGTCAGAGGGGGGCGCTTCTCAAGGGGCGACGCTCAGGTGCACTTGTCTCTGTATATTTCATCTTGTTTTATTATCTTTATCTGTTTCCTGAACTTTTAGTTGAATGCAGATGAATTATAAGTTGTAAAGATGGAGACTGTGTCATTTGTAAAGATTCTAATCATCGTCATAGTTGTATTTCGGACATGTGTTTTGACTGTGCTTGTGACGCCTGGTGAGAGATATGGCGGGCAGCAGGAAGGTAGATCTAGTACCGGTGCTTTGCGCTACGATCGTGAATTTCTACTTCGTCTTCAAACTGCCCATGACATCTCGACCATTTCTGGACAACTATTCCCTGCTGAAATGATTGGTGAAAGTGAGAGTGAGAGTACGGCTAGAAAGAAGAAAGAACGAAAGAGGGGACAGAGAGGAGGAGTGAGAAGAAGAATGAGAAGAAACAGATCTAAACTGCCCCTACCATCCATGATTCTATCAAACGTCAGATCTATCAACCCGAACGGAAAGAACTGTAACTTAGACGAAATCCAGGCAAATTGTCAATTTCTAAGTGAATATAGAAACTCATGTGTACTCTGTTTTACGGAAACTTGGTTGACTGAGAAAGTTCGTGATGAGAATGTTGCAATTGATGGTTTTGGTGTGCCGTACAGAGTTGATAGAGACTGTGAGAAAGTGGGAAAGCAAATGGGTGGTGGTGTTTGCTTATATGTGAATGAAAGCTGGTGTGATAGTGCGAATGTAACCGTAAAGAAGCGTGTGTGTACACAAGACATTGAACTGCTCTCTGTGTCTCTCAGACCGCGTTATCTTCCTCGCGAGTTTGGTCGTGTCTTTTTGACAGTTGTGTATGCCCCTGTGTTTGACAAGACCTCTGCTGTACGCGCTGGAAGGGAGATAGCTGCTGTCGTCAGAGAGCTACAGTTGATTTCTGCTGATGCCCCCTGCTTCATCGTTGGTGACTTTAATCACTGTGACTTGCGTAAAACTCTACCCTCTTTTAAACAGTATGTGACATGTTTTACTCGTCAGAAGAAGACTATTGACTTATGTTACGGCAATATTCCCAATGCATATAGATCTCTACCTCTACCACCAGTGGGTGCTTCCGACCACGACACCGTGCAACTTATCCCTGCCTACAGACCCAAAATACAAACTGAACCTGTGGTGAAAAAGAGCGTGAAAGAGTGGACGACCGAGAGTGTGGATGAATTGAGGGGTTGTTTTGAATGTACTGACTGGAGTGTGCTGACTGATTCCTGTGAAACTGTGCATGAAGCTGCTGATGTTGTTACGTCTTACATTAATTTTTGTGAAGATATGATCATTCCATCAAAGACTATAAAGATTTTTCCCAACAACAAACCGTGGATTTCCAAGTCTATTAAATCAGTTTTAAATGAGAAGAAAGTAGCCTTTCAAACAGGAGATAAAAGAGAAAGAAAAGTGGTTCAATCTAAACTTAGAGGGGAGTTAAGGAAGGGGCAGAGGGAGTATAAGGATAAAGTAGAACAGCAGTTTCAGACAGGCAGAATCTTAGATGCATGGGATGGGCTTCGAACTCTAACCGGCCAATCAAAAAAACGAACAGCAAATTGCCAAATGACCAGAGAAGAACAGAAGGATTTTTCTAATGAGCTAAATGACTTTTATTGTCGGTTTGAAAGAAATGATCTAGAGGGAGATCTAAACGGGGTAACGTCACAGTTAAGAGAAAAAATTATCAATGCAAATGAAGATCATGAATTTGAGGTTCAAGAAAGAGATGTTCAGTCCATATTTCAGAAACTAAATGTGAGGAAAGCTGTGGGACCAGATAATGTGTGTGGAAGATTGTTGAAAGCATGCTGTTCTCAATTGTGTGGTGTGTTTTGCTCTCTATTTAACTGGTCTTTACGTGATTGTGTTGTACCATGTATCTGGAAAAATTCTACAGTTACTCCTGTCCCTAAGAAAAAGAACCCTGCCACACTGAACGATTACCGCCCTGTTGCCTTAACGTCTATTGCCATGAAATGTTTTGAAAAGATCGTCCTTCATCGCCTTCTTTCTTTTACTAACCTACTCCTTGACCCCTTTCAGTTTGCCTACAAACGGTGTAGAGGAACAGACGATGCCATACTGACCCTTCTTCACAATGCCTTTCTTCACTTAAATACCCCCAACTCTTTTGTTCGTATTTTATTCATCGATTTCTCCTCTGCCTTCAATACAATACAGCCCCATTTACTGGCCCAGAAACTACTAGACCTGAATGTTAACCCCAAGCTCATTCTCTGGATAACCAATTTCCTACGCAATAGAACTCAGTCTGTCCGCTTTCAATCTGCAATCTCCTCAGAACGTTCGACTTCTACAGGTGCCCCCCAAGGAACAGTTTTGTCCCCAGTTCTTTTTACATTGTACACAAACGACTGTAGAGGCACTGAAGAAACACCTGTCATTAAATACTCAGATGATTCTGCCATCGAAGATTTGTCAAACTCTGATTCTGTGTACTTCAGTGAAGTCAAAAGGTTTTGTTCATGGTGCAAAGATAATTATCTGGATTTAAATGTTGTTAAAACAAAAGAACTGCTTGTAGATTTTCGTAGAAACCCAGTGCCAGTGCCACATTTGGAAATTGATGGTGAAACGGTTGAAAGAATTGATGAGTACAAATACCTAGGCACAGTTTTAGACAAGAAACTTACTTTTGATAAACACATTGAGCATATACATAAGAAGAGTCAGTCCAGGATCTTTTGTTTACAGAGGCTAAGGAATATTGGTGTCTGTTCAGATATTCTTCAAACCTACTACCGATGTTGCATTGAATCTGTTCTTACTGTGTCATTTATCTGTTGGTATGGAAGCTTGAGTGTAAAAAGTAAGCGTGTGTTGAGTGATATGGTGAATGTGTGCAGTAAAGTTGTGGGTGCAAGGCAGAGTGGTATGCAAGAGTTGTATGACAGACAAGTAGTCAAGAAAGCCAGGAAAATTCTTAATGATAACAGTCATGTTCTGGCAAAATACTATGAAGTATTACCATCGGGCCGTCGATACAGAACTCTAAAACTGAAAATAAGAGCACAGAAAACTTTCTTACCAAGATCAATTCATCTGTTGAACTCTTAATGCACTGCATTGAGTGATTGTTTTGCTGAGCAGCCTGTCCATCTCCTTGGGATTGAATTTGTATTCGTATTCGTCCAGTTTGTTAACTACAATATTGCAGTGTTATTAGTTATTAGTTTATATTCTTTAATTGTTGATAAATGTGTTTATTGTTGTTGTGGTTTTTGTTGTTGTTGATAAATGTGTTTATTGTTGCTGTTTTTATTATGTGCACCTGGCTGCAATTTCTCAGTTATGAGATAATAAAGATGATTTGATTTGATTTGATTTGATTTGATTTGTCTTCTTCCCCGCTGTCTTCATCAGTGTCCTCATTCACTGCAGGTGGCTCAATGAAGATAGTGGCTTCTTGGATGCTGCTGTTGTCTTCCAGCATTGACAGAACTTGGTGAATATTGTACAGTCTGAAAGACAAGAAAAACAAATTCCTTCTTTGTATGTATAAAAAAAAGCCCACCCCTCTCGTGCCCACTGTTCCATATATGGGACGGTACTTAAAACATTCACAGATGGAAGCAAAAGCATTTTCGGAAAAATCCCTTTAAAACATTAATACATAACATCATTATCTCCATTGTTTCGTCTTTGTTTGATATAAAAAATCGATTGCCCAAAAAACTGTGAACTTACCTTTTATTGCTTGCCATGCTCCTCACCAATTGCACACAAATTTGCAAATGGCGGCCTTCCTGGAAAAAGGTTAGGCAGGCTAATCCAGCAACCCCCCAAATTATGGGCACGTGTAGCCTCCCTTGACTTGACAAGTGCAGATTGGTCACTGTATTGGGTTCAGTCGAACTAGTATTACCAATAAAACAAAGTGTCCCATCTATGGGACAGTGGGCATAATTATATAGGTTAATGCAAACACAATAGATTCGATTACAATTATCTCTCGGACAGATAGACAGACAAACTGACATAGAGCAATCGTAAGGCCGGGTTCACATTAGACGAGTAAGTTTCGTGCGGAAAACCCTAAATAAGTGAAAGAAAGAAGGATACAAATGTACGCATATAGGGGAAATTCGGACATGCGCGCAAATCTTGTTCCTTCTTTCTTCCACTTATTTAGGGTTTTCCGTACGGAACTTACGCGTCTAATGTGAACCCGGCCTTACTCAAACACGGTATATTTCAAGACAATTCTAATTCGTGGAAAATTGATTCCTTTAGAACAGACAGACAGATATACAAACAAACAGACACACAGACAAACAAACAAACAACAGACAAGCAAACAAACAGACAAGCAAGCAAACAAACAAACAAACAGACAGGCAGACAGACAATCTGAAACACAGACAGACACCATAACTCAGACAAATTTGGGAGAGAAATCATACCTCAAACGCAGCGTGTTCCAAGACAACCCCTAATACCGCGCAGAAATCTGATCTTTCATACCCCCCGGGGTAAATTATAACTTTTAAAGACAGGGGGGCTTTGCGTACACAGACAGTAAGGAGAGAGAGGATTTGAAATGCCTGCGGGGAATTATTATGATGGATTACGAAGTAAGTGGTTGATTTTTGAAATTATTATTAAAACATTTTTTTCCACCTTTGAAGACAATGGAATATCGATATCAATGAGATTTTGTCGTGTTTTTGATGGTCTTGGTATCTCCCGCCCCATCATTGCATTGTTCTTGCTAACTTTCGTCCTTATTCTCTCTGTCTCTGTCTCTGTCTCTGTCTCTATCACACACAATAACACACATACACACACACACACGCGCGCGCGCGCGCGCGCGCGCGCGCACACACACATACACGCACACACACACACACGCATGCACTCACACACACGCACGCACGCACGCGAGCGTGTGGTGTGTATGTCTTTACTCCTCTCTTTTTGTCTGCCCCTCTCTCTCTCTCTCTCTCTCTCTCTCTCTCTCTCTCTCTCTCTCTCTCTCTCTCTCTCTCTCTCTCTCTCTCTCTCTCTCTCTCTCTCTCTCTCTCTCTCTCTCTCTCTCTCTCTCTCTCTCTCTCTCTCTCTCTCTCTCTCTCTCTCTCTCTCTCTCTCTCTCTCTCTCTCTCTCTCTCTCTCTCTCTCTCTCTCTCTCTCTCTCTCTCTCTCTCTCTCTCTCTCTCTCTCTCTCTCTCACACCAATGCCTTCTATGCGAAGTCAGGGGGAACTAATCAAATGACTAATGGCTAAGTGCTTCTCCTTAGGGGGGACAACTACGCAAATCACCGAACTCTTGGACTTCCCCCTCCACCCAATCCCCATTCACATTTCTTTTTTTGTTTTGCTGTCCCATCTTCTGGGCTGTACAGTGGCGTTGCTCCCACGCCGCTCATTCCGTATCCCAACTCGCAGCCACACCCCCGCTTGTTCAGGTCGCAGAATTCGAGACCAGCAGTCCAAGGGGAGCGAATCTATGTTAGACCATCAGGAGGAAACCAACCGAGGAGACACTGCACTGCTGCTGAGTCACTTCGCTGGAGTTCAGTGGAGCCTGTTCAGGACACCGTCTACTAAGCCCCCTACTGACGACACTATTCTCTTAGTCACGGAGCCAGCGTGAGTGAGGTCCTCCTCTGAGGGCGCCACCACCACCGTCCACCGAAAGCTCCCCAGAACACACTGATCCCCATGACTTTGATCCGAACGCACCAAGGCATAGACTGGGTCGAAAACCGAAACTAAGGTCACCATGAGAGCAGGGCATGCAAAGCCACATGATTTGGGACATTGTTTTTCTTTTTTAAATGATTGATGGAAATGAGGCGGATGACTAACATGATGATGATGATGCTACGGAGTTCCGTATCGGTCTGAGACTACATGACAGGGCTGTATTCTACGCTTCCCTTCATAATCATGCATCAGCGTTAACCAGGCCCGAAAACTACAGACACCTGCAGTGTTGGTCTTGAAATTAGAGCAGCACTCTCAGAATCGCAACCGTTAAGCGGATGAAGCTCGAATGTGTGGTTTCAGTCTTCCCATTGAGCCCATAGCCACTCACTCTGGGTAGGAGTCGGTCCAGGACCGAAACAAACCTCGCCTCTGATGGGATTCGAACCCGTGACCTCCCAGCCAGTAGTCCGCGACGCTAACCACTACGCCACGACGGCTGGTTTGCTTTATGTGTTTTAATGCATTCGTGTGTCTGTCTGTGCGTCTGCCTGTCCGTGTGCCTGTCTGTGTCTGTTTGTGTCTGTATATGTGTGCGTCTGTCTGTATTCTTTTTAACTTCCTGTTTGCCCGTGTGTTTGCTGAACTCACGTGTATGTATGTATCTGTCTGTCTGTCTGTCTGTCTGTCTGTCCGTCTGTCTTCCTCTCACTTTCTGTCTGCTTGTGTTTTGTTTACTG
>CM065685.1:9114030-9122699 GCA_017654935.2 Phymorhynchus buccinoides | reverse complement strand
CCAACCGTGTCCGGGCGTGGCTTGTGGGCGCGAGCTCACAGTTGGGTCCCGCTTTGTGTCCGTCTCGGTGCACGCTGCATTTCACTGCATTCGGTCAACTCGCGGCGAGGTGCCCTTGTGTAAGCACTTGTTGCACACAGGGGAGCGTTGTTCTTTATGGAATAGGCCTGCGTGAAATCCCGATCTTGCCTGTTTGGGGAGAGGGCTGGTCAGGTAATCAATGTATACAATCGCCGGCCGGTCTTATAACGGGCCGCTTCCAGTAATGTCCCGTCCCTTTCTCACTCACTCTCGATCTACATTTTATGGAAAGTTTCTTTCTAATTTTCCGGTCTATTCGGAATTGGCAACCAGAGAACGGCAATTGCGACGAACAGTTTTGTTGCCGGAGTCTCTCTCTCAGGGAACCGTCGCTGTCCTTCACAATGAAAGGGTTTTTTGTCTCTAGGCTGTACATCAGCCCCGCAACTGAAACCCGTTTTATTAATAGTTTGTGCGTGCTTCGGTTGTTAGGTGGGGTACAACCTCACAGTCCACGCATCCTTTTGCGCCATCAATCGTTTCATAACCGGACATTGTTCTGCTGAAGAGCACAATTCAGTCACTCTATATTTCTTTCTGCTCTACAGCAGGCAGAGTTACTCATAATTAACGATTCAGCAGGAAGGCAGGGGCGGCACGCGTTAGGGCCGGTGCGCCATGTCTCTCCTTGCCGGCTGCGTGCCAGCAAACACACACACTTTTTAGTCATTTACATTTCACATGACTGTCCTACAGACCGTAAAAGTAAAACACAATGGCGAAAGAAACAGTAAGCAACAGTCGCGAGTTGTAAGAAATGTTTACACGCCAGAGAGTTATTTATAAACGAAGACAACCACTTTAACATGAGACTCAAACTTATATGAGGCTGCTCGACTTCGAGCCAGCAACCGAATCCCTTACTGATTAATCATGATGAAAATGTTGCCTAAATTTGGCAATTTTCACCCTATTTCGGTCCAAATAATTGAAGCTAATCGGTTTTATATTGCAATTTTTAGTAATACGAATTGTATGCTTATATGTCTTGGGTAATTCAACGAAGACGGTAAAAACAAGAAATATCTCAAATGGACATTGATGAATGTGACACAACTCAAATAATTTTGTATAACCTTCATTCAATAAACTCCTTTCCACACTGGCCTGAGTAGGGCTATACAGTATCCAAAGTTATTTTTTGATGTCAATTCTCATTAATGTATTATTGAACACCATTTTTACCTACAGATTCCTAGCCAGACTTCTGCTTTGTATCATACCAAAAGTGTTGTATTGTGTTGAATGTCAACGAATTAGAACAAAGAAGAAGATACTTTTACAAATAGGAATCTTCCCTTAACATGAAAATCTTATTATAAATACAATGTTGCATTTCGGTTGTAATACTACTGGACAACTGCTTATTTTCACTCTTCAATTTGACAGCTTAAAATAAAGCAAGAGCAAAACAAAAGATTCCTTACGCTTCTGAACAACACATGTTATTAAAGGCATTCCTCTGTATAAACTAGACAACATAATGAAATTGCAAGGGACACTGAATGGCCCAGCTAATGTTCACCTAACAAGCCTTTACCATAAAAGGTACTATGATATTTAGAACCTTTCAGAAAGAGACACTTGTAAAAACTACGAACTCGTATTTTAGACATAGCCTATCTGAGTGAGGATATATGCAATCCTATTGTGGTTGCTTGTGGAATGTTTGGAACTGTATGATTCCGTCTTGTTTTATTTTTCGTCTTCCTTCATCCACATCCATTGTTTTCTTTCAAGGTTTCTGGTCGTGTCTGAGCGCTCTGTTAATGGCGGTCCCCTGACGCTTGCTGTACAGGAATGTTGATGCCGTGCACTTCAAAATCGTAGCACCTGCATGCAAGCTAAATAGAATAATGTATTACACAGCATACCTGTCTCGTCGTGGATGCTGGTGGTCGCTCACCTGCTCACGAGCTGCTTCTGTGCTGTGGCCACTTCGTGTTAGGTGCTAGTGTGGACAAAGCGAAAGTCATGCGTTACTGATGCCCGGTGTAGTGATAATCACTCTAACTTTTGAATGACGTTACCTTCTCAACGATATCGTGTCAAACGAATTTGTAAACGTTTGGACTCATTACGCATTTTCTTGATTCGTTACGTTCAAGTTCGGTTCGTCCCATGGCTATTTTTGATTGTAACAAACAGTGTTCTTTTGCGGTCATTGGTCAATCTGGCAGAACACACATCGTCTTTCCATACAGCAAAACAACCACGCTTCCAGACAACAGAAAGTGTCTTCATTGACTGTCACCTTGATTGCTGCCAGTGTTGTTTTTTCCTCCTGACAACACCTTACGCATCATTTCTGTAAATGAATTAATATGTTGACTGGAACGATCCAATAGAAAATGGAAGTACTGGATATTTTACAATGCCAGCATAGTCTTGTCGCACTCAAACAGTGGCTGTACTTCTATCTGTATTGTGTCCTGAGAACACTTTTGGAGCAGATTTCTGAAGATAATCAGGCGTGTTAGAATTAATGTCGAGGGAGTCCAGAAATGCCCAGTACAAGGGTCAGGCTTGTGTACAGAAGAAATCATAAAGAGCAGGAATTTTGGGCAGTCTGTCTGAGGCTGATGCATTTTTTCCTAGACCTTCCTTTGTTCGAAAGAGCCGGGAACAAAATAATGACTGCGTTAGTTCACGTTTACTAATTTTGATTTTTTAATAGCAAGTTTCTTGATAAGAAGATTTCTGTTATGGAAATTGGAAGGATGAAAATATATGATGCACGTTCCTTTTAACGTCGACATAAAGGTAATGATAAATATGTTTTGGGTTCACCACACCCTAAACGCTTACCGAACATGTTGGGATTTTGTTTGCTTATGTTTGCTTTTTTTGCTCACTCTGAAAAAAATGAGTCTATAGTAATGATGGTTTGTTTCGGATTTGTATGTCTATGATTTAATACGTGTGTTTGTGTGTGTGTGGGGGGGGGGGGGTATGCGTGTGAGTGTGTTTTGTGTTGTGTTGTGTGTTGTTGTGTGTGTGTGGTGTGTAATGTTGCTTTTTGAGTGCTTTCGTTATGGTGTGTGTGTGTGTGTGTATGTTTGTGTGTGCGTGTGCGTGCGTGCGTGTGTGTGTGTGTGTGTGTGATGTGTTGTGTGTGGTTGTGTTTTGCATCCGTGTTCCAATCTCCAAACTTTAACGTTTGTCATTATCTCGATGCAATAAATCAGTGTACATTGTTTCAAAAACTTGCAACCATGTAATATGATGGGTCTAATAGAGATGACACAGAAAAGAGAGCTATTCACCAGCATGTAGGAGGATTGAGCGAGACCACGACTCTTGATGTGTGGGAGCATGATCTCTTAACAACTAACGATGTGTCCGTGTCGCGATTTGGGATATATGTGGTGTTACCATCTGCCTCAATGGAATGTTATTCTTGGACCTTTACTCCCCGCAAATCGCTGAACTAACTCATCGCGTGATCTTATTCGGTACACGTAAAGCTTGTATCGTCGTTATTCTGATATTATCGTATGATCTGTAGATTACATAACGAGGGGGGGGCGAGATGTGAGCAGCGGCCATTAGCTTGAAGATACTTGTCTGTGGTGAACACCGAAGAGGTCGTCGGAGCTAGGTCGGAAACTTCTGATGTTTTCGTTCGCAATTAGATCGTTTTAGAGTTTTCTGTCTCTCGTGCCAATGATTCCGGTCTCAGGACCTCTGTCGCACGACAATTTTTTGGTGTTGTTGTTGGTGGTATCTTAACTAGTAGTTTCTATTTTACTTTAACTTGTATTGCATCTGTCAGCATTCTAACCCCCCTCCATCTTTGTTGTGTTTAGTTATGTCCCACATGTGCCTGTTTTGGGTGAGCCTATGAAGCTGTTGCCATTGTTTAATATGTTTGCTTAGGTAGCAGCATTTCTTGCCACAAAGTATGGACTCTCTCGTCAAATTTCCTATTGTCTCCACATGGCAATGCATCACCGCTAGTGCAGTGGGAACATAGAGTAGAGGAAAGTAATGTAGAGCTTTGCCATCCAGTGCGTTCCTTGCCATAGATTTCCTTAGCATGAGCAAACCGTTGTGAGAACACAGATAACATGGCTTGTGAGTCTCTTCTCAAGACTGGGCGCATAAACCATAAATAGGAGCTGTTTGGAGAGTGAGCGCAACATGTCTGTTTTGGGCGGACACGAATCCGGGTTATGGCTTAGGGCGGTCCCATTATACACACTCCGTGGAAGACCCCCACTACGTCCTCAGTAGCTGTGCGCTAAATTTGTAGAGAACGTTACGAGAGCGTGGACATCGATGTGAACAGCATTCTCGCCCTGGGAAAAGGCCACAATTAAGTAACTTCACGCTAGCTCCTACGATCATGCATCCTTGAACATGCGGCATTTTGAGAGGATTTATGAATAAGAAATTAGTAGACGTAGGGTCAAGAATAGTTCTAATTCTTGCTCTTATGACATGGGGAGAGCGCTTTACATATCTAATCATCTGGTGCGAGTCTCTGGAGGGGGTCGCAGTTGGGGCTTGTATTTTAGGGGTATGTTTGCACTATGTCATCTCGGAAGCAGTTGAGGAGCGCTGTCTTTAGTTTAATGATTTTTAGCTGTATAATCTCGGATTACTTATTAATTCGTCGAACAAAGCGAGCGGAGCAATGTAAATGTCACTACATTCCGTTGGAGTCGCGGCCGAATTTAGGTGGCTAGGTCCCATGGCCACTCGTTAGACTCTGCACTAGCCTGGAGGTTCACGCGACAGCCGGGTAGCTGATCGGTTCGAATGGCTGTGAAATCACAGGACAGGTGTGTTTATGGTTGTGATCATTCACTCGCGACGGTAATATGGGCACTAATGAGCGGCTCATAGAACACGGGACACTCGGGACGATCTAATCCAGTCTCTTACAGGCACCGAGTGGTGGTTCTACATGGACGGAAGTCGTGTTAGATGCTACATGCATCCTGTTTAGCTATGAGATATGACATCCGCAGTACTGAGCGGCGTTGGACCCGGCTTTTACGCAAGATGCACAAGCGTGCCAGCATCGACATATACATGACACTGCTCATGGCTCCAGTAATCATGGTACCCCTCATTCCTATTGGAAATGCAAGTGCCCGAACTTGCGTCGCAAGAAAATTGCGACGGACAAGTCAACTTGCATCAGCTGTTAAAGTGCAAGAGTCATAATCACTCCTAAGCTACACACAATGACGCTCATGAAGTCGGTAATTGGTCAGTGCTTTGGGTGTTGCAACAAAAGTCGTATTTCGTCATTCATTATTTTCTGCAATCAGCAGCAGTCTCGTCATTTCCTTGCAGTTCGGGCTGGAGCTAACACATCGGGCAAAGGAGCCGTTTTGGCAGTACGTCCCCCAGGTCTCTTCACTCAGCTCATCATCATCATCACAGACATCGTTATCGGACTACTACAGCTATATGCTCTAGTCTGGCCAAGGGCTGGCATATTAGCAATCCGTGAATATCGTAACGCTAATGGACTACTAATACTGTACCATGCTCTGTGCCCGCTCTTGCAGGATTTCCTTTAAACGGTAGCATGTCTGCACATAGATGGTCGAAGATCAGCGAGATTAGCAGGACGTTCAGTCAGCCACTCTTGTGACGAGAGAAAAGCGTAATCACTGTGTGTAGGGATAATTATTCTCACTCTAATCGACGGTCACATCTTCTACGGACGTGATCTTCAAAAATGGAAATGTAAAAAAATTGCATCAGAAATATACCGTTGGTTTTGCTACACAGTTTGGCCTTGGATAGACCTGCTTCAGGCATGCATTTTACCTTTCATATTGATGGCTGTAAGCAACTGTGCCATGGTTCGGACACTGGCCAGATCTGTCAGATCAAACACACGTCTTTCTTTACAACAAACCACTCAGAATTCCAGAGAACAGAAAGTGTCTTCCCTGACTGCCACTGTGATTGCTGTGAGCATTTGTTTCGTCGTCCTGTCGTTGCCAATTAACCTATTAATGGCAATGCACTCATACATTGACTGGAACGATCCAATAATATACGGACAATGTGAAGTGTTTCAACAAGTCACACGAGTCCTGTGGGGGTTACGCCAACAGTGCCATCAACTTTTTCCTTTACTTTTTGACAGGCAGCAAGTTCAGAGGCGAATTCGTGAAATTAGCTGCAGAGTTTTACGGCGTTTTCTGTAAGACTGTGGACAAGGAGGAGCTACGTGTGGCCCATCAGCACACCGCTGTCGACCAAACTCCACGGATTCAAGGAACATCTGGACAAGACAGCGCTGTTTGTCAATGGAGCTGGTCTGGTCGTGTAGCGGGTGCACGCCAGAAGAAGAAGAAGAAGTAAGACTGTGGACGATTCTCCAAGAACGTGACAGTCAACCTGATTGTACTTTTCCAGCAGGGAGCATAGTATGGGCTAGTTGGTTGCATCCCCCCCCTTTTCAAAAAGGAAAAAATTGTCGAAACCATCCAGGAACCTGCGAGACGAAGCTTGGCCGTCGGTCCACACCGGTTCGGGAAACTAAGATCTTCGACTCTTTGGAGGATCTTCGGCGGACGGCAACCTTCGTTCGTTCACGGGACAAAACATGGGGTGGGATTCCTGTCTGATCGAAGAACGAATCGAAGAAGAAGCAGAAGCATGGGCTACGAAACACATCACACACACATACCACACACACACACCACACACACACAAAAAAAAACACGCAACAATTGCACACACAAAACACCACACCAACACAACACAACAACACACCGCACACGGCACACAAACACACAACACACACACAAAACCCCCCACAACAAAACCCCCACGACAACAACCATCCCTATATCTTTACTAGTAATGTGGAGACATGAGTGATCTTCCTTGATCGTACGTTTATAACAAAATTGGGCAACGTTTCAGCTGTAGATGCATTTATGTTTTGCCGAGATCGTAACATATTTTGATCAGGTCTACTCAGAGCTTCCTTCTGAGAAACAAATCTTTCTTCTGGGCTGCATTTCTATGGGCTACACACTAAGTAACATGCTTTGTATTTTTGTTCATTACCATTTTGTCAAATTTTACGATTTTACCGCTATAAAATCATTCTCCAAAAGGTATCTTCAAACGGTAGAGATTGTCCCCTTTGTGAACCAATACAAATTTAAAGTAACTACAGCTCTGTATCAGTCACGAATTATTCAGCAACCCCCCAATTTATGGGTACGTGAAGCCTCCCTTGACTTGACAAGTGCAGATTGGTCACTGTATTGGGTTCAGTCGAACTAGTATTACCAATAAAACAAAGTGTCCCATCTATGGGACAGTGGGCATAATTATATAGGTTAATGCAAACACAATAGATTCGATTACAATTATCTCTCGGACAGATAGACAGACAAACTGACATAGAGCAATCGTAAGGCCGGGTTCACATTAGACGAGTAAGTTTCGTACGGAAAACCCTAAATAAGTGAAAGAAAGAAGGATAAAAGTTTACGCATATAGGGGAAATTCGGACACGTGCGCAAATCTTTTTCCTTCTTTCTTCCACTTATTTAGGGTTTTCCGTACGGAACTTACGCGTCTAATGTGAACCCGGCCTTACTCAAACACGGTATATTTCAAGACAATTCTAATTCGTGGAAAATTGATTCCTTTAGAACAGACAGACAGATATACAAACAAACAGACACACAGACAAACAAACAAACAGACAAGCAAACAAACAGACAAGCAGACAAACAAACAAACAAACAGACAGGCAGACAGACAATCTGAAACACAGACAGACACCATAACTCAGACAAATTTGGGAGAGAAATCATACCTCAAACGCAGCGTGTTCCAAGACAACCCCTAATACCGCGCAGAAATCTGATCTTTCATACCCCCCGGGGTAAATTATAACTTTTAAAGACAGGGGGGCTTTGCGTACACAGACAGTAAGGAGAGAGAGGATTTGAAATGCCTGCGGGGAATTATTATGATGGATTACGAAGTAAGTGGTTGATTTTTGAAATTATTATTAAAAAAATGTTTTTCCACATTTGAAAACAATGGAATATCGATATCAATGAGATTTTGTCGTGTTTTTGATGGTCTTGGTATCTCCCGCCCCATCATTGCATTGTTCTTGCTAACTTTCGTCCTTATTCTCTCTGTCTCTGTCTCTGTCCTCTGTCTCTTATCACACACAAATACATACACACACACACACACACACACACGCGCGCGCGCTGGCGGCGCGCGCGCACACACATACACGCACACACACACGCATGCACTCACACACACGCACGCACGCACGCGAGCGTGTGGTGTGTATGTCTTTACTCCTCTCTTTTTGTCTGCCCCTCTCTCTCTCTCTCTCTCTCTCTCTCTCTCCCCTCTCTCTCTCTCTCTCATCGTCTCTCTCTCTCTCTCTCTCTCTCTCTCTCTCAGCTCTCTCTCTCTCTCTCTCTCTCTCTCTCTCTCTCTCCTCTCTCTCTCTCTCTCTCTCTCTCTCTCCTCTCTCTCTCTCTCTCGTCTCTCTCTCTCTCTCTCCGATCTCCTTCTTCTATCTCTCACACAGCCAATGCCTTCTATGCGAAGTCAGGGGGAACTAA
>CM065685.1:9101530-9106530 GCA_017654935.2 Phymorhynchus buccinoides | reverse complement strand
AATAATATTATAACAATAAGGGATACTTATGTAGCGTGATACCCCACATTGGGCTCATCGCGCTTGACAACAATATAAATGCATTACAAATCTTTCTTTTTTTTTAAACCCACAAAACACACCCATATAGTTAACAGCATCATATTAAAGTGTCATACATAAAATCACAAATTGAATAAAAACATTTATCAATTAAGACAATATAAAACAGCACATCACACGAAAACTATGGGAAATATACAACTTTTAAAATATGACTGCACATAAACAACAATACAATAATAGCATACCATACACTTACACGCCAACACCCACACCAACAGGCGCACGCGCACGTACACACCCACACTCACACACACACACACGCGCGCGCGCGCACACAAACACACACAGAGAGATGGACGCTGTTGATTGACCGCAAGACCAAAACACGGGCAAGTCAACGGCAGAAAGGGGGGGAGTGGGGATGAGAAAAATGGTTGGAAAAAGAAGAAAAAAGAAGTAAGAGACAGACACAGAGAGAGAGAGAGACAGAGAGACAGAGGGAGAGACAAACACAGAGAGTGTGTGAATGTGACAGAAACACAGAGAGTGTGTGAGTGTGACAGAAACACAGAGAGATCGAGTGAGAGAGAGAGAGAGAGAGAGAGAGAGAGAGAGAGAGAGAGAGAGAGAGAGAGAGAGAGAGAGAGAGAGAGAGAGGAGAGAGAGAGAGAGAGAGAGGCAGAAAGACACACAAACAGACAGTCAGGCAAAGACAGAGACAGAAAGCCAGGGACAGAGAGAGACAAGACAGAAGGGCGTGGCATAGACCTTTAGTTGGGAAAATACAACCGGAAGAGGTGAATTTTCAATGCTCTTTTGAAAGAAGACTGATGGGATTTCGCGGACAGGTTTAGGAAGAGAATTCCACTGAGTTGGAGCAGAGAAGGAGAAAGCTCTTTCTCCAAAGGACTTTGTTCGGACTTTTGGAATGCAGAGGGTGAAGTGGTCAGTTGAAGAACGAAGAGATCGAGCGGGAGAGTAAACAGATAGAAGGTTTGAAATGTAAGCTGGGGAAGATCCTGAGAAGAATTTGTGGCAAAGTATTGACAGTTTGTATTTGATGCGCACCTCAATAGGAAGCCAATGTAGGGACTGCAGTAAAGGAGTGATATGATCTCGTTTTTTCGCCTTGAACACAAGCCTCGCGGCCGAATTTGGAACTCTTTGAAGTTTATTTATACAACGTTTTGGACACCCAGCCAGGAGAGCATTGTCATACTCCAGCCTAGACAGAACCAGAGAACAGATCAAGATTGTTGTTGCTGAGACTGTAAGGTAATCACGGATAGAACTTATCTGACGGAGAGCTACATATGCAGATTTACAGACATGAGAAGTGTACTTGTCAAAAGACATGTCATCAGAGAATATGCATCCTAGATTGCGTGCAGAGGAGGATAACTCAATGTCGTAGTTTCCTACACGGTCAGTGGCTGGTTTGGGACAGTTAGAGAAGGATCTTTCTGTGTGCATGAGACGGGCTTCGGTTTTATCACCATTTAACTTTAATTTATGCTGAGTCATCCAAGACTTAACCTGGGTGGTGCAACTTTGCATGTTTTGCAAGGCATGTTCTATTTTTGATGGATGAGATGACTTGTAGAGTTGGGTCTCGTCTGCAAATGACTGATCTGAAATGGAGTGCTTTTCAATGAGTGTGTGTAAGGGTTTTGTGTACATAATGAATAGAATAGGACCAAGCACTGATCCCTGGGGTACACCAAAAGCCAGCGCTTTTGCATCTGATGAAAAATCGTCAATGAAAACAGACTGTGTGCGAGATGTTAAGTAACTCTGAAACCAAGATAGGGCTGTACCAGTAATTCCATAATGGTTGTGGAGAGTGCTAATGAGAATACAATGGTCGATTTAAGTTTATCGATCCAGAACTGTTCTCGTTTCAGTCTCGATTGAAGATTCACATTGTGTACTCTTTCTATCACTGCACACTTTAAATCGCTTAGTGAATGTCCTGTAGAATTAAAGTGCTGAGCAACCAGCGTCCCTGTGGTTTTTTTAATGTTAGAGCGATGTAGATAAAATCTCAATTTTAATGAGTTCTTCTTTTCCCCGACATACTGCGTGTTTTGGCACTGACCACAAAACAAAAGAGATAATGTTAGAGCTTTCACAGTCAAATTTCTCTCTAATTGTTAATTTTTCTTTTGTTCTTTCACTGACAAAATGCTTAGTTTCGAGAAAATGTTCAGCACAAACCACACATTTTTTGTGTACATCTATATATATAGAGAACACTGAACACTGAACACTGAAAGATTTTAATTGTACATCGGCCATTGACCACAATACAATGAAATGGACTGGTTGGGGGAGGTGAAAAATAATCCAAGGCATAAAACCTGCAACAAAAAGATGATAAACAAACCATATGACCATCAAACATAAGTGATGAATGAATTATCAAATATTAAAGTAATCAATGCGTTTACATTACAACAAGAACGACAATACTAACTTTACGCAGAATATACCTAAAAAGGCAAGTTTCGATTTACTATATGCAGTGATAAAGAACAAAATACAGTCCATGTATTTATAATATTCCTCTTTGCCTTCTATTCATAGCATGAAACACATATCTGGAGACTTTATATATGTGATGATCATTATCTGCTTTCAAAAGGACTTGAATAGGCAACTGGTTTATATCTTTAAGAAACTTGTTTCTGAGATCTTGAAACTGAGGACATTTCAATAGAAAATGTAGTTCATTTTCAATTTGATTACTACAAGATGGACACGTCTTTTCTTTATCGACTGTACTATAACGATGGACATTGTTGTTTAGAGGCAGAACATTGAATCGTAATTGAGTTATAGCAACACGAAAACAATATGAGCTTATATTGGAGATATATCTATCTTTTTCAAAAATAATCTTGAAATCTCTATAATTTTCATATCTTTGTCGGTCTCTAATGGTGCCAGACCATTCCTGGATAAACATGTCAATAAGTCGCTGTTTAAATATATTTAGAAAAGACTTTACATCACCTACCCCTTGCTGTAACCAAACAAAGTTAAAGCCTGTCATACACAGAATCTCTCTAATCTTAGAAACCCAACATTGCTTACCAAATCTATCTAATTCTAGCAACATCAAATACGCTTTGTATGGCAATCTACCAACATCCATTTGAAGTAATCTAAACCAAAATCTTAAAGAAGCAACACTAGAATTAACGTAAAGTGGATACCTGCCTAAATCCCCATACACCATTTTATTAGGAGTTTTGCTTGGAACACCGAGAAACCTTTTACAGGCTAGCATGTGTACTCTTTCTATATGTTCTAACGTATTTAGCCCCCAAATTTCAGATGCGTATAGTAAAATAGGCTGGATTTTTGTATCGAAAATTTTAAAGAAAGTTGTTACATTCATATCTTTATATTTGTTGAATATTCTGTTAAATTGAATTGTAGCTTTTTTACCCTTAGTTACTAAATGTAAAGTACCCCTTTTTGGACTAATCATGGTTGTAAAGTTGAAACCTAAATAACAATATTCATTTACAACATCTAATCTGCTACCGTCATAGAACCACTTTTCATATTTCCCTAAGTATCCACCCTTTCGAAATATCATGACTTTCGTTTTATTTATATTTACAGACATCTTCATATTATTACAGCATGTTTTAAGTACATTTAATTGATTTTGCAGACCACTAGGTGTGGTTGACAAAAGAGCTATGTCATCTGCAAATAATAAAATAAACAATTCAAAGACATCCGGAATTAACCTAACACCATGCTTACCTTTCTCGTTCATGTGATTTGCTAGTTGATTAATACAGATTGAGAATAAAGTGGGGCTCATCACACACCCCTGCCTTACTCCAATAGGTGTTTCAAACATTTCTGACATTTGATTATTAGCCCTCACACAAGATAATAAAGAATCGTACATGGCCCTGAGTGCAACTACAAATTTACCTTTTACACCTTGTTTTAAACATTGCAATAATTTATCATGACGGACAGAGTCGAAGGCTTTTTTAAAGTCTACAAAAGCCACGTAAAGTTTCCTACCTCTTTTACTCATACAATTTTGGATAGCAGCGTATAATGTAAATATTTGATCAACAGTTGAGTACTTTTTGCGGAATCCAGCTTGGCTTTCAGATATTAAATGACTACTTTCTAACCAATTATATAAACGTGTATTCAGTATGGATGTATAGCATTTGGAAATAATACTAAGGAGAGATATTCCTCTATAATTGTCAGTATTTTCAGGATCGCCTTTCTTGTAAATTGGAATTATTATTGCCTTAGACCACTCCTGATGATAGACACCTTTATTGAAAATTGTATTGAACAGTTTTGTCAAATAAACGTGTACATTCTTTCCCCCAGCTTTCAACATTTCAGCAGATACGTCATCAAACCCGCCAGCTTTACCAATATTTAACTTACCTAAAGCACGAATAACTTCATCTTCTGATATTGATTTATTGAGAACATGATCCGTTTCATCAAATACATTTGTTTCTATGTTATAGTCCTGTACATCATCTTCAGCACCGTTTTGAAAAACAAGTTTGAAATGTTTGAACCAGTCATTAATATTAATGTTATTCTTGATTTTTTCTTTGTTACCACAACCCAAGGTTCTAAGTTGCTTCCAAAATTGTGAAGCATTGTTAGTTTCCTTAGTCAATGATTCCATCTTTTCTTTTTTATAATTCTGTTCTTTAGTCTTCAACATATACCTATATTTTTTCTTAGCTTCAACATATAATAGTCTAGTTTCTTCAACCTGAACCTTAAGATCAACCTGATCTTTAAGTTCTTTTTCAATGTAGACTTTTTTCCGCAATTTCCTGAATGTATTCAATTTTTGTCTCGTTTCTTTTTTTTTACTTCGTAACAGTCTTTGTCAAACCACGGAGAGCGTTTTTTCTTGTTAACGTCAATAGATTTCACCATGC
>CM065685.1:9094030-9096530 GCA_017654935.2 Phymorhynchus buccinoides | reverse complement strand
CCCCGAATAATGCACATATCATTTATCACACGTCCCTTATGAAATACAACTAATCATAATAATAGAAAAGAGACACAGAGAGAGGCACAGAGAGAGAGAGAGAAAGAGAGAGAGAGAGAGAGAGAGAGAGAGAGAGAGAGAGAGAGAGAGAGAGAGAGAGAGAGAGAGAGAGAGAGAGAGAGAGAGAGAGAGAGAGAGAGAGAGAGAGAGAGAGACAGAGGCAGAGAGAGATATATAAACGCAATGAATTTTAATGTGAGGCCATCGACCTATACACATTTGGAGGTGCAACTAAAATATGCACACGACTAAAGAAAAAGCAGTTAAGGAACACAATGTTCAGAACAATACTTTGACAGGCAAAAATGAATGCAGATACGACAAAAAGCTATTTAGCAAGTTAAGGATTAACAAGTGGCATAAACTGTTCCCTTTGTTGTAAGGCATAGTATATAAACATAGCAACGTTTCTAGTAACTAAACAACTTTCACTTTGCAATAAACAGTTTAGTAAGGGGGGGGGGGGGGGGGGTCTTATAGTTACCATCGTTATATTATGTTTGTACCAGTATTTGCGTCTCAAGTCGTTGTATATTGGACAATCACGCAATACATGTAGTTCATCTTCTAATTTGTTACAAGATGGACAATGCTTTGAAATATATGTATATCGCTGGTTGATTTTTAGTTAATTCATTCCTAAACGAAACTGTACAAAACCTGATCTAAATTTACTGATAGTTAAATCAGATACATATTTTTCTGGTTGCAGTAAAGATTTGAAAGAGCGATATGTTTTAAAAAGGTCACTGCTGTTGGGTTTGGCTGCCCAGTCTTGTTTAAAGCAATCAATCATATGCTGTTTAAGTAACACAACAAAATAATTTACGTTACCAACCTCACCATATATCCAGACCTCTGAAAATCCGTACATATCTAAACATCGTTTAATCGCATCTGCCCAGTTCTTCATTTTATTTGTTTCAACATTTGTGTTATTTGACATCCTATTGACACTCATAAGATAAGCTTGCTTTGGGATTCTAGACAACGGCATTTGATTTAATTTAAACCAGTAACGAATTGCTCTAATTGAACTATCAATGTACAATGGATGTCTGCCAAGGTCACCATAGATCATCGTATTTGGGGTTTTGGGGCTTACACTGATGAATCTTGTACATGCAAATAGGTTAACTGATTCTACTGTCTTAAAGTGAAAACTACCCCACACTTCTAAAGCATATAGCAATATGGGTTTAATTTGAGCATCAACAAGTTTAAAATATACATTTCTGTCCATATTACCAGTGCTCCACATTGTCTTCATAATTTCAACTACCCTCCCCTTAGCCCTGCCAGCAAATTCTTCTAGAGCAGAAACAAATGATATTTTTGTCGAAAGCAAAAAAACTAGATATCTATAACTATTCACAATTTCTATTTCTTTACCATCATAAACCCATTTTTCTGTTTTAGCTATATGTCCTCCTTTCCTGCAAATCATTATTTTTGTTTTACTTAAATTTACTTCCATACCAAGATATGCTGATGCTTTTGGGAGATTATTTATCTGATTTTGTAACCCTGCTGGGGTTGATGACAAAAAGAATTCCCAAAGGACTGGTAAAAATTAAAACCCATGTTTACCTTTACTGTTCACTTCATCAGAAACCTGTTATTAAAAGAGAAAATAGTACTGGTGATAACAAACACCCTTGTTTCACACCCGTGTTACAATCAACGAAATCAGACATATAATGACCACAACGAACACAGGACTGGACAGAACTATGCATTCCCTTTTTCATCTGTAACATTTTTGTTGACACTTTGATCTTTTCAAGAACTCTCCATAAACTATTTTGATCGACCGAATCAAACGCCTTCCTATAATCATGATCCATTGTTGAATAAGATTTTCTAAAACCCGCCTGTTCTTCAGGAATGTTTCCCTCTTTCTCTGCCCATTATTTAGAATCAAAGTAAACACCTTACTGATAGTACTAAGCAAAGAGAGAGAGAGAGAGAGAGAGAGAGAGAGAGAGAGAGAGAGAGAGAGAGAGAGAGAGAGAGAGAGAGAGAGAGAGAGAGAGACAGAGGCAGAGACAGAGAGACAGAGTGAGACAGAAACAGGTACACACAACGCAACATTTCACTTTCACTTTCGGTGAAATGTCCTTTTGGCCAAGTGTCTGTTCGCCCAATTGTCCGTCGACCAAACGTCCATTCTGCCAAATATCCGTCGGCTAAATTTCCATCAGCCCAAAATCCAGGAGCCAATACAATAGCGTTCTCCCTAAAAGGGAGAATCGTAGAAGTCATAATAGCTAGAATGCGTTTGTTTGCCTTACAGAGCAAACATGGGAGGACTCTTCCCTTCCACCCACCACCCTTTCCCTCCCAACTTCCGGTTTGGCCAAATCGTTTAATATTTCAAATTTCAGAAACTATCATGGCCATCCAACTCTCCTAAACATTTCAGCCAACTCGGAACAAT
>CM065685.1:9081530-9089030 GCA_017654935.2 Phymorhynchus buccinoides | reverse complement strand
CAGGACGGGGGAGAGGTTCACCATCAGGCAGAACCTATGCTGTGGATCGACTAACGTCATCTACCTGCTGTTCTGCGAACTATGTAGAAACGCCCAGTATGTTGGAGAGACAAAGAACTCGGTTAGCGTGAGGATCACTCTACACCGGTCCCATATCAGGCACAACACTGGGACTCTGGTGGCAGAACACTTCAACTTGGCCGGACATTCCTGTGAGAATGTCAGATGCATCATCCTTGAACAGGTCTTCGTCCAGAGCAAGGAGGCCAGACTCCGTCGTGAAAAGTTATGGATGGACAAGCTGAAGACCATGGCTCCGCTGGGTCTGAACTCTCCCTAATGAATTGTCTGAGAGGGCAGTTATTTCTCCTTCGAGCTGTGTTATTTGTTTATAGTGGAGATGCTTTACCCAGGATCCACTCTCTTGACCTGTTCCTAGGGGAGATGCTTTATTTGTTTATAGTGGAGACGCTTGGCCCAGGTTACACACCCACTCTCTTGGCATTATCATAGTGGAGATGCTGAATTTGTTTATAATGAAGATGCTTTACCCATGATACATGCCCACTCTCTTAACTAAATGGTCTTAAGATCTGGCGTTAGTTCTACATAGTTTGGAAGTAATAACTACAAAGATGAACTGAGCGGACATGGATATGAGAGAGTGAGAGAGAGAGAGAGAGAGAGAGAGAGAGAGAGAGAGAGAGAGAGAGAGAGAGAGAGAGAGAGAGAGAGAGAGAGAGAGAGAGAGAGAGAGGAGACTGTATTGGGGGATTCATTTTTTATTATTATGTGGACTCAATAGTCCAAATGAATTATCAAACACACACACACACACACACACACACACACACACACACACACACACACACACACACACACACGCACGCACACACACGCACGCGCACGCACGCACGCGCACACACACACACACACACACACACACACACACACACACACACACACACACACACACACACACACACACTGCAACACAATCTAATTATACACACAGAATGTGGGTCACAACAATGACGTCAAGAAAAGTTACGTGTTGTATTTGTTACGTCAAGTTTGTTCTACTGTCTGTCCCACGTCCAAGGCCAAAAGCCGAAATATTGGGAATAGTCTACATTCTTTCTTGTTAGTTTTCATTCTTTTTTTGTTCTGATATATATATCGCTGGCATTAACCCAGTAGAAGCTAACACCAGCGAAAATTTGGTTAAGTATAAGAGAAGGAACAATATTCAAAGTGTTGTGTGCACTGTTTGTGCGTGAATGACTTTAATTATATGTCTATGCAAGCTTTCAAACATTAAGAATTTTGATAATTAAATACTTCAAATAACACAGCAACAGTAAACAGATAAGAAACAAATAATATTTTGGGTTAGAGAGTATTCAACAGGCAACTTGAGTTAAAAAACACATTCCACAGTGAAAGCCTTGGCAGCCCATTGTGTAGAGCTTCTGTCTCTGATGCCAATGGTTCCGGGTCTGGATCTCGGCACGGACATCTTTTGGTGTTGTTGTTGTTGTTGTATCCATTAACGATAGTTTCATTTGTACTGCAAACATTTATTGGCAATATTGTACTCTAGACACCCCCCTCACTCTGTGTTTGTTGTTGTCCCACATGTGCCTGTTCGGGTGAGCCTTGAAGGCTTTGCCTCTTGCTTAATATTTTGTTTAGTTTACCTTTCTTGCCACAAAGTATGACCTCTCTCTCAAATTCCTATTGTCCCACCTGGGGAATGCATGACCGCTGGTGCAGTGGGGACGATGGGAGTAGAGAAAGAATGTAGAGCTTTGTCCAGTGCTTCTTTGCCATGGAGTTCTTTAGCGTGAGCAAAGTGTGTGAGAACACAGAACCATGGCTTGTGGAGCCTCTTCTCAAGGACTGGGCGTACAAACCATGACATAGGCCTAGGTGGAGAGTGAGCGCACAATGTCTGTCTAGGGCGCGGGAAACAAACCCGGGTTTATGGCTTAGGCCCCTTATCACACATGGTGAAGACCCCACTGCGTCCTCACTGTGCGCTAGATTTGTAGAGAACGTGACGAGATCGTGGACATCCGAGGTGAACGCATTTGCCCAGAGCCACTTTATTAACTTGCACGCTAATGACGATCTGCATCCTTCGAACATATGAGACATCTTGAGAGGACCTTAATCACTTATGAATAAGAAACTAGTAGACAGGGAAAGAACAGTTTGTAAATTCTCTTGACTTATTGACTACGTCTATCTTTTGTTTTTTGTGTTCAAAACCCCCATAGTACTACTACTTCGCTTTTGTGAAATCCACCATCGTATCGCCCAGTTCCAATGTTAGTTGTGACCAGTAGAATGGCGAACTCTGTTCACATGAAACGATCTAATTGGGACGACCTATTCCGTCCTTACACATACACGATGGAAACAATAAGAGACCTTTGCTACCCTATTGTTGTGGGTTTTGGGACGTTTGGAAATTTGATGATAACTGCAATCATGGTACGTCTTCCTGTATCCACGTCAAGTGTGTTCTTCATAGTTCTAGCCATTTCAGATCAGGTTTTTCTTTTGATAACAACGTTCGAGTATTTATGTCAGTGTTATTTTGATGCAGATCACCTTGCGGTTTGGAGCGCCTGGTCGTGTAAGGCATATACGTTTATGTTCTATGCATCACCAGCTCTGTCTGCGTGGATGCTGGTGTCACTCACCATGCTCAGAGCGGCTTCTGTGCTGTGGCCACTTCGTGTCAGTGCTGTGTGGACGAAGAGAAAATCAGGAATCACTGTTGGTGTAGTGATCATTATTCTCACCCTAATCGATGGTCACATCTTCTACGGATATGATCTTCAAAACTGGAAATGTAAATCAATTGTATCAGAAATATACCCTTTTTTTCTCTTCATAGTTTGGCCTTGGATAGACCTGCTTCAGGCATGCGTTTTACCTTTCACATTGTTGGCTGTAAGCAACTGTGCCATGGTATGGACACTGGCCAGATCTGTCAGAGCAAACACACGTCTTTCTTTACAACAAACCACTCAGAATTCCAGACAACAGAAAGTGTCTTCCCTGACTGCCACGGTGATTGCAGTGAGCATTTGTTTCGTCGTCCTGTCGTTGCCAATTAACCTATTAATGGCAATGGACTCATACCTTGACTGGGACGATCCAACACTACACGGACAATGGAAAGTGTTTCAACAAGTCACACGAGTCCTGTGGTACACCAACAGTGCCATCAACTTTTTCCTGTACTGTTTGACAGGCAGCAAGTTCAGAGGCGAATTCGTGAAATTAGCTGCAGAGTTTTATGGCGTTTTCTGTAAGACTGTGGACAAGGAGGAGCTACGTGTGGCCCACCAGCACACCGCTGTCTACCAAACTCCACGGATCCAAGGAAAAGCTGGAAAAGACAGCGCTGTTTGTCAAGGGAGCTGGTCTGGTCGTGTAGCGGGTGCACGCCAGAAGAAGAAGAAGAAGTAAGACTGTGGACGATTCACCCAGAACGTGACAGTCAACTTGATTGTACTTTTTCAGCAGGGAGAATAGTATGGGCTAGTTGGTCGCATCCTTCAGGATTGTCGAACATTCCAGAACCTGCGAGACGAAACTTGGCCGTCGGTCACACCGGTTCGGGAAAAGATCTTCGGCGTGATAAGTAAACTCGCTCCAGTGAAAGAGGAACAATTAAACATGAAAAGACAGCTTTTCAATGCACTTGTAACAAAAGAACTGTTTGATGATAAGAAGGTGTCATTTGTCTCGCACGATCAGTTGAACTGCAGCCATCTCAAGGATGGTGTCCATCCATCTTTCTACGGTTCCAGCATCCTGGCAGCCAGTTTGGGGAGACATCTGCGGCGTCTGCTCTGGTCGAAGCCAAGGAAAGCAGCAAGAGTCCCACATCAGTCAGGCAGATGGTTTCACACTCAGAGACCAGGTCCTCCCCCAGGACACCCTCGGTTCTTTGGTGCTCAGGACCCACGGTGGAACATGTACGATGTGCTGCAGAGATGGGGATAAACAGCAGTTGACACTGATGAGTTCATCTGAAATGTTTGATGTATTCTTCCCCAATCGTGTAGAATTTTCTTGCGGTGGTTTTTTTTCCCCCTCTTGTGTCTGTCTTTGAAATATTGTGATTGACAGAAAAGTGTTCCGTATCTAATGTGATTGTTTTACTGTCATTTATTTTTAAAGATATAATTGAGACTTACTGCCATTTTGATTTTGTTAGTATTTCCTTAAAACAGTTAATTATCTTACAAATTAGTTATTATTATACAATATTTTGTGTTAAAAATTAGTTCATGTCATTGGGTAACAACTTTCGTGTTTTTCAATGGAATTGTCGATCAATCACCACAAAGTACGACCATTTAGTACAACATCTTGCTGATGAAAAGTATCATGTTTTAAGTCTCCAGTCACTGAATGTTAAGAAAGAAAAGCTTCCTAAGTTAGATAATTATTATTTCCCTCCTATCATTCAAAAAGAAGACACTAACGGGAAAATTAATACAGCCATTTACGTGTATACAGGGGTAAATTACACTCTGTGCCCTAGCCCTGTTCCACCAGATTTACCTAATGTACATTCCTGTGCTGTGACAGTTCAAATTGATAACATCTTATTAACTGTCATTTCTGTATACTTACCAAAGGGACCAGATGATAATAACACTGAATGGATCCGTACATTTCAAGCAGATAAAGGTAAAAAAGTACTCATAACAGGAGATTTTAATGCACACGCCCCATTCTGGGAGAAGAACTGTGAAAACATTACAAGCAATCGCTTTATTGAAAATATTGTTGATTCATCCTTATATCTTCTGAACGACGGTCGAGTAACACGTATTCCCGATAATCCTAATCACAGGGCAACCGCTATTGACCTGACTCTTGTATCTCCCAATCTAGCTCCAATTTGTGAATGGAATACTTTAAAGTATAGCCTAAATAGTGACCACATTCCAGTTATTACCAGTTTTGAGTTTACTAATACGGGATCCACAGATACAACAGAGGAAAAAATCCCAAAATATAATTATAAACTTGCTGATTGGGATAAGTTTTCACAGCAACTATCAACATTTCACTTTGGTAACATAAATGATAAAGACGTTCATGAGTTGTACTCTATATTTACTAATGCAGTTCTTAGCGCTGCTAATGAGTCTATCCCTATGAGTAAATCAAAGAAGTCTCATAAACATTCTGGTAATATCTGGTGGAATGAAGACTGTGAAAACGCTAGAGCAGAAAAATGGACAAAATTTGAAGTTTACATAAAAGAACACTCTCTCCCAAATCATATAGAGTCAAAAAGGGCAAAAAATAGAGCAAACAGGGTTAATGCACAGGCAAAGAGACAGTACTGGTCATCTTTTTGTACGAATGAAGTTTATAGCTATAAAGATATGCAAAAGGTATGGGAAAAAATGAAAACCATGAAGAACGGAATACATTTACCGCAGTGTCCAATAAAACTGGAAAATTCAGATCTACCTTCTAATCAAGAAAAAGCAGAAGCGTTTGTTGATATGTTTGCAAATTACAGTAGAACTACTGGATTATCTGCTGAAAATAGACAATAATTATAGAGAAAATGAAGAGAAAACAAGACCACAACACATGAAGATAACAAGACCACAATAAAAAGTTATGTGAATGCCGATATTACTCTAGATGAAGTTAAAGAATGTATTCTACATCTTAGTAAAAACAAAACATCTGTTGGATTAGATGGAATATCGTATGAAATGTTAAGGCATTTACCACATAATGTCATCAGTTTTTTACATGTAATTTTTCAGAAATGTTGGGCTGATGGAGAAATGCCCCTTATCTGGAAACATTCAATTGTTATTCCTATACATAAGCAAGGCAAGCCCAGGTCTGATAGAAACAGCTACAGACCCATCTCTTTGACGTCTCATGTATGCAAACTTATGGAAAAAATCGTATTAAATAGATTAATTCATGTCTGTGAAAAACAAAGCATTATACCTAATAATCAAGCAGGTTTCCGAAAAGGCCGGTCTACTACAGAACACCTAGTAAAACTCACGACACAAATCAAGCAACAGTTTGCAAGGCGAAAAAATATTCTTGCAACCTTCTTTGATGTGAAAAAAGCTTACGACCAAGTATGGCACTATCGACTATTACAAAAACTTCAAAATCACAATGTTACAGGTAATATGTATAACTATATAGAAAATTTCTTATCAGATAGATTTATACAAGTAAGAGTTGGAAGTACATATTCAAATCCCAGAGAACTTCAGATGGGTCTTCCACAAGGTTCTGTTATTTCACCTATCTTGTTTAATATATTGATAGCAGATCTACCAAATAATATATCTAAAGACACAGTCTTAGCTCAGTACGCAGACGATATCTGCATGTGGATGAAGGTAACAATGAAGCGTAAAACTCCACTTAGATCCTTGAACTATACCAAAAAATTATATCAACGTGAATTAGATAAAATAAATACATTTATGAAAGAAAATGGTTTAACTTTATCATTAGAAAAAACACATATAGTACTTTTTAATTCGGGATGCAACCCAGAAAAACTTCCAGTTTTTACCATCAATGGCACAGTAATCAATTATACGCAGAGTGTGAAGTTTCTGGGTGTTTTCCTTTCATCAAAACTTACTTGGAATCAACATATAGATTACATATTAAACAAAGCAAGAAAGGCTTTAAATTTTCTCAAAATTATAAGTAAACAGCGTTGGGGACAAGATACAAAAGCGCTTCTATGTCTTGCTAATTCTCTTGTACGATCTCGATTAATTTATGCTCAGGAAATTTTCTTTAGTGCTCCAAAATATTTGTTAAGCAAACTACAATGTATCGATTGTAAAGCCTTTAAACTGGCACTTGGGGTACCAACCCATGCTTATAATCTAGGATCATATAAAGAAGCAGGTATTCTACCTCTCGATGAATATCGAAAGCTTTCTGCTGCAAAATTTGTATTAAAATCAACAGTATATGACACATTTTGTAAAGAAGAAGTTAAGTTAGATACTGAACATGATTTTGTTAAAAGAGCTAAAACAATTCAATCTTTGCAACCAATTAATTCCTTTGTCTCCGATATTATTAATTGTAAAGAATTAAAAAATAAAGAAATTGCAGCTAAGCCATCTTTTTCGCCAGTACCGCCTTGGGAACAAATTAAACCTGCTTTTGATATTGATCATACAGATGTTAACAAAAGTCAATCTCCAAACATATTAAAAAACTTAGTTAATTTACATATGGAAAGTTGTTATAGTGGATGCATTAAAATATACACAGATGGGTCTGTTCTTCAAAATGGGAATACAGGAGCAGCATTTATAATACCCTCGTTAAAAATAGAGAAACGATATTATATAGGTAAATATTATTCCATTTTTACTGCAGAATTGTTAGCTATTTTAATGGCATTACAATATACCGCAGAATTACCTATAAATGCTTGTAAAATAT
>CM065685.1:9066530-9076530 GCA_017654935.2 Phymorhynchus buccinoides | reverse complement strand
TCCCTCCTTTCCCCTTTATGTCCCACCACCCTCCCTGGTTTCACGTGTATTGATTTGCATGATTTCAAACAAAAAGGCATTCCCCGAACCGGAAGTGCTTTCTAGCCGTCATATTTGCAAATTATAGCTTCTATACTAAATAGCAATTGCTTTGTCTGCTTGCTGGAAGTCATTGGAAACGTCAGAAGGGCAGACATTATGTTCTACTGCTGCTACAGCTGCTTCTGCTTCTGCTTCTGCATCTTCTGCTGCTAGGCTTACTATTTCTAGCCATACGTATATAAGCTTCATTTATTACGTCTATTACTGGTCTACTATTGTTGTTATTGTTGTTGCTGTATCTTCCTTTTCTGCACTACTACTTTTACAAGTGGAAACGAAACCTTAGAAACCTGTGAAGAAAAGCTTTGACCCACAGTACCTCTTCATACTTTGTGTGACGACTTATCGATCTCTGAACATCCCCGAGTGTCTTTGAGGATTTGACTGATCGATTACAGCGATCAACGACAGACTGTTGGGCAATGCACACTTTGCTTTTCTCTGACAAAGACAAAACAGAGACAAGGAAAGAGTGGGGCGCTATCTACCACATTCAGTGCTCTGACTGTTGTGAGGACTACATCGGCGAGGCAGAAAGACCGTAGAACATCAGACCAGAAGGGATTCGGCCTTCCATCCTCACCTCACTTCTTTTTCTTCTGCGTTCCCAGGCCATATGGCCATAATGGGTAAGGTACGTATGTGTCCGGTTTTCAGTTTTCACTGGTCTCCCCGCTGCGTACAGCCGACACATTCCGATTTCGGAGGAGCTCACCTCACTGAATGTGGCCATTCACTGGATCTGACCAACACCAGGATCCTTGACACAGAACTAAACCCACTCAGACGAAAAGTAAAGTGACAACAATATAGAAAGTAATAAAATACAACTAGGCAAAAATGGACACAACAGCAAATCAAGATTAAGGAAACACCACCACCCCCCACACACATCCCCCCAAAAACAATCCCAGTCTCCACCACCCACCACCCGCACTCACACCCACAAGCACACACACACATACCCCTCACGCCCACAAACCTATGCACGCACACATACATTCATACAAGTTTATAGTATGTACATATATCAGTTCACATAGATTTTAAATGTTCTCTACACCGTGTAGTATCATTGGAGAGAGAGAGAGAGAGAGAGAGAGAGAGAGAGAGAGAGAGAGAGAGAGAGAGAGAGAGAGAGAGAGAGAAGCATAGACAGGCTGACAGAGAGAATGAGAGAGAGGGGAGAGATAACAAAGAGAGAGAGAGAGAGGAGAGAGACACAGGGGGAGAGAGAGAGAGAGAGAGAGAGAGAGAGAGAGAGAGAGAGAGAGAAGCATAGCCAGGCTGACAGAGAGAATAAGAGAGAGGGGGGAGAGATAACAAAAAAAGAGATAGAGAGAGAGGAGGGAGAGAGAGAGAGAGAGAGAGAGAGAGAGAGGGGGGGAGAGAGAGAGAAAGTATAGACAGGCTGACAGAGAGAATGAGAGAGAGGGGAGAGAGAACAAAAAAAGAGAGGGAGAGAGAGAGGGGGAAGAGAGAGAGAGAGAGATGAGAGAGAGAGAGAGAGAGAGAGAGAGAGAGAGAGAGAGAGGAAGAGAGAGAAGCATAGACAGGCTGACAGAGAGAATGAGAGAGAGGGGAGAGAGAACAAAAAAAGAGAGAGAGAGAGAGAGAGAGAGAGAGAGAGAGAGAGAGAGAGAGAGAGAGAGAGAGAGAAGGAGAGAGAGAGAGAGAGAGAGAGAGAGAGAGAGAGAGAGAGAGAGAGAGAGAGAGAGAGAGAGAGAGAGAGAGAGAGAGAGAGAGACAGTCTGACAGACAGCCCAGTAGTTAGCAGAGACAAACACAGGGATAGAAACACAGAGAGACATAAGGCAGACAGACAGAGACAGACAGAAACATTAACCCATTTATGCCCAAATTTTGTTTTCAAACAAAAGTTGCATGTCTGTCTAGCTTTTGGTCTGTAATAAACATATTTTATACTTATTATGAGCAAACCTTAGAATTTAGTGATTTGGAAGACAGAACATACCCGCCCCATGTATGGGACAGTGGGCACGAGAGGGTAGGGGTTTTCAGTCTTTTTTACAATTCATTGACAACACAAGTGAGGGGTGTTCTGATTTTTAATTGACATAAAATCATTCAATATAGCATCAAAGAGCCACACAACATAATTCTGAGCAAAATTTGACTTTGGTAAATGAACAAAATATTTTCATGAAATGAATCAAATTCTGAAAAAAATGTGAAAGCGGAAACAAAGTCTTTAGTCTTTTTGTCTTCAAAGAAGTGAAAGCCGGAGACTTGGGTTCACCAAAGCTGACAATACTGGCAATGTCATTTGGTGTGATACACCTGGAAGCATCAGTCATGTACACCGATCTTGCACTTTGAGCACCGATGCTTGGTTTTCAAACCACATGCACCGCACCTCAGCTGTGTTGGCCATGGCTACACCAGGTGGTCAAGACGGTCAAACCTGACCTCAACTGCAACACGCTTGTCCACAGGTACGAAGCCTCTTGGACGGCCAGGTGTTGCAGGAGAAGCCTGTGCAAGGTAGACTCTTGCAACTCTTCTGCGGATGGCAAGAAGATCCAAAGGGTTGCTCTTGGCTGCGTCGGTTGATCTGTAGAGATGCTAGGCCTGTTGGATACAGACATCCAGGCAGCAAGGAAAGATTGCCAACCACCACTTCTTGGAGCGTATGGCAATCCGGTACTTGTCCACGTTCTGATCAGTGCGGTCCACACCGCCCATGGATTGGTTGTAGTGGTGGATCAGGAAGGGCTGTGGCAGTTGAACTTGTCTGGATTCTGACCTTGACCACCTCTTTGCAGTCTGTAGGGGCTCCACACCAGCCTTGTTGGAAACAACATTTACAATGTTGTTGTCGTTCCATCGCACCACGATGATCCCTGACTTGGTGTATGTGGCATAATCAAACGTACCTCTAGCTGTCTTCTGCATCTCCTTCACATCTATGTCATCCGAAGATATGTCTCTGTCGGGCTCATAAAGTGGCTGGCGCTGACCCTGCCTGAATACTGTGGCTGTAGCAGGCGCCTCCAGCTGTCGGCCATTGAGGTTGGACACTGTCCCCTCCCCGTCAGAGGGGGGCGCTTCTCAAGGGGCGACGCTCAGGTGCACTTGTCTCTGTATATTTCATCTTGTTTTATTATCTTTATCTGTTTCCTGAACTTTTAGTTGAATGCAGATGAATTATAAGTTGTAAAGATGGAGACTGTGTCATTTGTAAAGATTCTAATCATCGTCATAGTTGTATTTCGGACATGTGTTTTGACTGTGCTTGTGACGCCTGGTGAGAGATATGGCGGGCAGCAGGAAGGTAGATCTAGTACCGGTGCTTTGCGCTACGATCGTGAATTTCTACTTCGTCTTCAAACTGCCCATGACATCTCGACCATTTCTGGACAACTATTCCCTGCTGAAATGATTGGTGAAAGTGAGAGTGAGAGTACGGCTAGAAAGAAGAAAGAACGAAAGAGGGGACAGAGAGGAGGAGTGAGAAGAAGAATGAGAAGAAACAGATCTAAACTGCCCCTACCATCCATGATTCTATCAAACGTCAGATCTATCAACCCGAACGGAAAGAACTGTAACTTAGACGAAATCCAGGCAAATTGTCAATTTCTAAGTGAATATAGAAACTCATGTGTACTCTGTTTTACGGAAACTTGGTTGACTGAGAAAGTTCGTGATGAGAATGTTGCAATTGATGGTTTTGGTGTGCCGTACAGAGTTGATAGAGACTGTGAGAAAGTGGGAAAGCAAATGGGTGGTGGTGTTTGCTTATATGTGAATGAAAGCTGGTGTGATAGTGCGAATGTAACCGTAAAGAAGCGTGTGTGTACACAAGACATTGAACTGCTCTCTGTGTCTCTCAGACCGCGTTATCTTCCTCGCGAGTTTGGTCGTGTCTTTTTGACAGTTGTGTATGCCCCTGTGTTTGACAAGACCTCTGCTGTACGCGCTGGAAGGGAGATAGCTGCTGTCGTCAGAGAGCTACAGTTGATTTCTGCTGATGCCCCCTGCTTCATCGTTGGTGACTTTAATCACTGTGACTTGCGTAAAACTCTACCCTCTTTTAAACAGTATGTGACATGTTTTACTCGTCAGAAGAAGACTATTGACTTATGTTACGGCAATATTCCCAATGCATATAGATCTCTACCTCTACCACCAGTGGGTGCTTCCGACCACGACACCGTGCAACTTATCCCTGCCTACAGACCCAAAATACAAACTGAACCTGTGGTGAAAAAGAGCGTGAAAGAGTGGACGACCGAGAGTGTGGATGAATTGAGGGGTTGTTTTGAATGTACTGACTGGAGTGTGCTGACTGATTCCTGTGAAACTGTGCATGAAGCTGCTGATGTTGTTACGTCTTACATTAATTTTTGTGAAGATATGATCATTCCATCAAAGACTATAAAGATTTTTCCCAACAACAAACCGTGGATTTCCAAGTCTATTAAATCAGTTTTAAATGAGAAGAAAGTAGCCTTTCAAACAGGAGATAAAAGAGAAAGAAAAGTGGTTCAATCTAAACTTAGAGGGGAGTTAAGGAAGGGGCAGAGGGAGTATAAGGATAAAGTAGAACAGCAGTTTCAGACAGGCAGAATCTTAGATGCATGGGATGGGCTTCGAACTCTAACCGGCCAATCAAAAAAACGAACAGCAAATTGCCAAATGACCAGAGAAGAACAGAAGGATTTTTCTAATGAGCTAAATGACTTTTATTGTCGGTTTGAAAGAAATGATCTAGAGGGAGATCTAAACGGGGTAACGTCACAGTTAAGAGAAAAAATTATCAATGCAAATGAAGATCATGAATTTGAGGTTCAAGAAAGAGATGTTCAGTCCATATTTCAGAAACTAAATGTGAGGAAAGCTGTGGGACCAGATAATGTGTGTGGAAGATTGTTGAAAGCATGCTGTTCTCAATTGTGTGGTGTGTTTTGCTCTCTATTTAACTGGTCTTTACGTGATTGTGTTGTACCATGTATCTGGAAAAATTCTACAGTTACTCCTGTCCCTAAGAAAAAGAACCCTGCCACACTGAACGATTACCGCCCTGTTGCCTTAACGTCTATTGCCATGAAATGTTTTGAAAAGATCGTCCTTCATCGCCTTCTTTCTTTTACTAACCTACTCCTTGACCCCTTTCAGTTTGCCTACAAACGGTGTAGAGGAACAGACGATGCCTTACTGACCCTTCTTCACAATGCCTTTCTTCACTTAAATACCCCCAACTCTTTTGTTCGTATTTTATTCATCGATTTCTCCTCTGCCTTCAATACAATACAGCCCCATTTACTGGCCCAGAAACTACTAGACCTGAATGTTAACCCCAAGCTCATTCTCTGGATAACCAATTTCCTACGCAATAGAACTCAGTCTGTCCGCTTTCAATCTGCAATCTCCTCAGAACGTTCGACTTCTACAGGTGCCCCCCAAGGAACAGTTTTGTCCCCAGTTCTTTTTACATTGTACACAAACGACTGTAGAGGCACTGAAGAAACACCTGTCATTAAATACTCAGATGATTCTGCCATCGAAGATTTGTCAAACTCTGATTCTGTGTACTTCAGTGAAGTCAAAAGGTTTTGTTCATGGTGCAAAGATAATTATCTGGATTTAAATGTTGTTAAAACAAAAGAACTGCTTGTAGATTTTCGTAGAAACCCAGTGCCAGTGCCACATTTGGAAATTGATGGTGAAACGGTTGAAAGAATTGATGAGTACAAATACCTAGGCACAGTTTTAGACAAGAAACTTACTTTTGATAAACACATTGAGCATATACATAAGAAGAGTCAGTCCAGGATCTTTTGTTTACAGAGGCTAAGGAATATTGGTGTCTGTTCAGATATTCTTCAAACCTACTACCGATGTTGCATTGAATCTGTTCTTACTGTGTCATTTATCTGTTGGTATGGAAGCTTGAGTGTAAAAAGTAAGCGTGTGTTGAGTGATATGGTGAATGTGTGCAGTAAAGTTGTGGGTGCAAGGCAGAGTGGTATGCAAGAGTTGTATGACAGACAAGTAGTCAAGAAAGCCAGGAAAATTCTTAATGATAACAGTCATGTTCTGGCAAAATACTATGAAGTATTACCATCGGGCCGTCGATACAGAACTCTAAAACTGAAAATAAGAGCACAGAAAACTTTCTTACCAAGATCAATTCATCTGTTGAACTCTTAATGCACTGCATTGAGTGATTGTTTTGCTGAGCAGCCTGTCCATCTCCTTGGGATTGAATTTGTATTCGTATTCGTCCAGTTTGTTAACTACAATATTGCAGTGTTATTAGTTATTAGTTTATATTCTTTAATTGTTGATAAATGTGTTTATTGTTGTTGTGGTTTTTGTTGTTGTTGATAAATGTGTTTATTGTTGCTGTTTTTATTATGTGCACCTGGCTGCAATTTCTCAGTTATGAGATAATAAAGATGATTTGATTTGATTTGATTTGATTTGATTTGTCTTCTTCCCCGCTGTCTTCATCAGTGTCCTCATTCACTGCAGGTGGCTCAATGAAGATAGTGGCTTCTTGGATGCTGCTGTTGTCTTCCAGCATTGACAGAACTTGGTGAATATTGTACAGTCTGAAAGACAAGAAAAACAAATTCCTTCTTTGTATGTATAAAAAAGCCCACCCCTCTCGTGCCCACTGTTCCATATATGGGACGGTACTTAAAACATTCACAGATGGAAGCAAAAGCATTTTCGGAAAAATCCCTTTAAAACATTAATACATAACATCATTATCTCCATTGTTTCGTCTTTGTTTGATATAAAAAATCGATTGCCCAAAAAACTGTGAACTTACCTTTTATTGCTTGCCATGCTCCTCACCAATTGCACACAAATTTGCAAATGGCGGCCTTCCTGGAAAAAGGTTAGGCAGGCTAATCCAGCAACCCCCCAATTTATGGGTACGTGAAGCCTCCCTTGACTTGACAAGTGCAGATTGGTCACTGTATTGGGTTCAGTCGAACTAGTATTACCAATAAAACAAAGTGTCCCATCTATGGGACAGTGGGCATAATTATATAGGTTAATGCAAACACAATAGATTCGATTACAATTATCTCTCGGACAGATAGACAGACAAACTGACATAGAGCAATCGTAAGGCCGGGTTCACATTAGACGAGTAAGTTTCGTGCGGAAAACCCTAAATAAGTGAAAGAAAGAAGGATACAAATGTACGCATATAGGGGAAATTCGGACATGCGCGCAAATCTTGTTCCTTCTTTCTTCCACTTATTTAGGGTTTTCCGTACGGAACTTACGCGTCTAATGTGAACCCGGCCTTACTCAAACACGGTATATTTCAAGACAATTCTAATTCGTGGAAAATTGATTCCTTTAGAACAGACAGACAGATATACAAACAAACAGACACACAGACAAACAAACAAACAGACAAGCAAACAAACAGACAAGCAAACAAACAAACAAACAAACAGACAGGCAGACAGACAATCTGAAACACAGACAGACACCATAACTCAGACAAATTTGGGAGAGAAATCATACCTCAAACGCAGCGTGTTCCAAGACAACCCCTAATACCGCGCAGAAATCTGATCTTTCATACCCCCCGGGGTAAATTATAACTTTTAAAGACAGGGGGGCTTTGCGTACACAGACAGTAAGGAGAGAGAGGATTTGAAATGACTGCGGGGAATTATTATGATGGATTACGAAGTAAGTGGTTGATTTTTGAAATTATTATTAAAACATTTTTTTCCACCTTTGAAGACAATGGAATATCGATATCAATGAGATTTTGTCGTGTTTTTGATGGTCTTGGTATCTCCCGCCCCATCATTGCATTGTTCTTGCTAACTTTCGTCCTTATTCTCTCTGTCTCTGTCTCTGTCTCTGTCTCTATCACACACAATAACACACATACACACACACACACACGCGCGCGCGCGCACGCACACACATACACACGCACACGCACACACACACACGCATGCACTCACACACACGCACGCACGCACGCGAGCGTGTGGTGTGTATGTCTTTACTCCTCTCTTTTTGTCTGCCCCTCTCTCTCTCTCTCTCTCTCTCTCTCTCTCTCTCTCTCTCTCTCTCTCTCTCTCTCTCTCTCTCTCTCTCTCTCTCTCTCTCTCTCTCTCTCTCTCTCTCTCTCTCTCTCTCTCTCTCTCTCTCTCTCTCTCTCTCTCTCTCTCTCTCTCTCCTCTCTCTCTCTCTCTCTCTCTCTCTCTCTCTCTCTCTCTCTCTCTCTCTCTCTCTCTCTCTCTCTCTCTCTCTCTCTCTCTCTCTCTCTCTCTCTCTCTCTTCTCTCTCTCTCTCTCTCTCTCTCTCTCTCTCTCACACCAATGCCTTCTATGCGAAGTCAGGGGGAACTAATCAAATGACTAATGGCTAAGTGCTTCTCCTTAGGGGGGACAACTACGCAAATCACCGAACTCTTGGACTTCCCCCTCCACCCAATCCCCATTCACATTTCTTTTTTTGTTTTGCTGTCCCATCTTCTGGGCCGTACAGTGGCGTTGCTCCCACGCCGCTCATTCTGTATCCCAACTCGCAGCCACACCTCCGCTTGTTCAGGTCGCAGAATTCGAGACCAGCAGTCCAAGGAGAGCGAATCTATGTTAGACCGTCAGGAGGAAACCAACCGAGGAGACACTGCACTGCTGCTGAGTCACTTCGCTGGAGTTCAGTGGAGCCTGTTCAGGACACCGTCTACTAAGCCCCCTACTGACGACACTATTCTCTTAGTCACGGAGCCAGCGTGAGTGAGGTCCTCCTCTGAGGGCGCCACCACCACCGTCCACCGAAAGCTCCCCAGAACACACTGATCCCCATGACTTTGATCCGAACGCACCAAGGCATAGACTGGGTCGAAAACCGAAACTAAGGTCACCATGAGAGCAGGGCATGCAAAGCCACATGATTTGGGACATTGTTTTTCTTTTTTAAATGTTTGATGGAAATGAGGCGGATGACTAGCATTATGATGATGATGCTACGGGGTTCCGTATCGGTCTGAGACTACGTGACAAGGCTGTATTCTACGCTTCCCTTCATAATCATGCATCAGCGTTAACCAGGCCCGAGAACTACAGACACCTGCAGTGTTGGTCTTGAAATTAGAGCAGCACTCAGAATCGCATCCGTTAAGCGGATGAAGCTCGACTGTGTGTGTTTCAGTCTTCCCATTGAGCCCATAGCCACTCACTCTGGGTAGGAGTCGGTCCAGGACCGAAACAAACCCTCGCCTCTGATGGGATTCGAACCCGTGACCTCCCAGCCAGTAGTCCGCGACGCTAACCACTACGCCACGACGGCTGGTTTGCTTTATGTGTTTTAATGCATTCGTGTGTCTGTCTGTGCGTCTGCCTGTCCGTGTGCCTGTCTGTGTCTGTTTGTGTCTGTATATGTGTGCGTCTGTCTGTATTCTTTTTAACTTCCTGTTTGCCCGTGTGTTTGCTGAACTCACGTGTATGTATGTATCTGTCTGTCTGTCTGTCTGTCTGTCTGTCCGTCTGTCTTCCTCTCACTTTCTGTCTGCTTGTGTTTTGTTTACTGTATGCGTGTGCTTCGGCTGTTGGTATGATCCCTGGAGTCTTTTAGCCAGGGTACGTCAACAACAGCAACAACAACTACTGCTGTCGTGTGTCTTTGTCTATCTGTCTGTCTTTCTTTCACTTTCTGTCTGCCCATGTGTTTTTGCTGTATTCGTGTGTCTGTATTGTCTGTCTACCTGCCTGTCTGTCTCCCTTTCACTATCTGTCTGATTGTGTGTTTTCAATGTATTTCTCTCTGTGAGTTTGAGCATATTGTGTGCGTATGTGTGTGCGTTTGTGTGTGTGTGTGTGTGTGTGTGTGTGTGTGTGTGTGTGTGTGTGTGTGTGTGTGTGTGTGTGTGTGTGGTGCGCGTGCG
>CM065685.1:9054030-9061530 GCA_017654935.2 Phymorhynchus buccinoides | reverse complement strand
AAATAGAGAGAGACAGATATATAATAGAAATTGAAGAAGACAAAAACAAACACACTATATATTCCCAATATTTCATTTTTATTAAAACTTTCCTCAGGGGACTCCAATGATCGAGTGAAGCCAAGTAAATTTATCTTCAGTTAAAATGAGAAGATATCACATTCACATCACGACCTAATTTCGCATTCAGTGCTCACCCCTCATTTTCTATGTAATACTAGTGAACAGAACTAACCAATCCCACCCTTGCATTAATCCCTCTATCAACTAACTACTATCTTGTCTTCTTACCCCTGTCCCACCTCCCCCTCCCCACCCCCACTACACGCACACACATTAGGATTTTTGTATACATCGCCTTTAGTTTAAGAATTAAAATCACATATTATAAACGATTCAACTTTTGTTCCTCCAATACATGCCAAGTCCACGCTCAAAACCCGCATAATTGTTGTTAATCACACTCACAAGCACGCACGCACGCACGCACGCACACACGCACAAACATAATAACATCTACGTACACACATTTTAAAGTCACCTATATATGTAACATTGTGATCACTGTTGTTGTACATGCATTCATAAATGCACTAGTGAAATTACATCGTAAAAAACATTAGCGAATTTCAAAATAATTATTCTAATTTAGAGGAGAACTACAGGTGCCCCAAACTCTTCTAAAAAGTCTCATAGTAAAACATACGGTAAGTAAATGGTAAAAACACGTGAAAAACACTGGCATGATTTTAAACATTTGGCTGATTTTCCCACAAAACCAATGAAACCCTGAAACTGTCTGATGGTACCAATCAACATTCATTCTCAATGCAGTTCAATCTCAAGGGAGTCAAAGTTTTAATAATAATAATAATAATAATAATAATAATAATAATAATAATAATAATAATAATAATATAACAATAAGGGATACTTATGTAGCGTGATACCCCACATTGGGCTCATCGCGCTTGACAACAATATAAATGCATTACAAATCTTTCTTTTTTTTTAAACCCACAAAACACACCCATATAGTTAACAGCATCATATTAAAGTGTCATACATAAAATCACAAATTGAATAAAAACATTTATCAATTAAGACAGTATAAAACAGCACATCACACGAAAACTATGGGAAATATACAACTTTTAAAATATGACTGCACATAAACAACAATACAATAATAGCATACCATACACTTACACGCCAACACCCACACCAACAGGCGCACGCGCACGTACACACCCACACTCACACACACACACACGCGCGCGCGCGCACACAAACACACACACAGAGAGATGGACGCTGTTGATTGACCGCAAGACCAAAACACGGGCAAGTCAACGGCAGAAAGGGGGGGAGTGGGGATGAGAAAAATGGTTGGAAAAAGAAGAAAAAAGAAGTAAGAGACAGACACAGAGAGAGAGAGAGACAGAGAGACAGAGGGAGACAAACACAGAGAGTGTGTGAATGTGACAGAAACACAGAGAGTGTGTGAGTGTGACAGAAACACAGAGAGATCGAGTGAGAGAGAGAGAGAGAGAGAGAGAGAGAGAGAGAGAGAGAGAGAGAGAGAGAGAGAGAGAGAGAGAGAGAGAGAGAGAGAGAGAGAGAGAGAGAGAGGCAGAAAGACACACAAACAGACAGTCAGGCAAAGACAGAGACAGAAAGCCAGGGACAGAGAGAGACAAGACAGAAGGGCGTGGCATAGACCTTTAGTTGGGAAAATACAACCGGAAGAGGAGAATTTTCAATGCTCTTCTGAAAGAAGACTGATGGAATTTCGCGGACAGGTTTAGGAAGAGAATTCCACTGAGTTGGAGCAGAGAAGGAGAAAGCTCTTTCTCCAAAGGACTTTGTTCGGACTTTTGGAATGCAGAGGGTGAAGTGGTCAGTTGAAGAACGAAGAGATCGAGCGGGAGAGTAAACAGATAGAAGGTTTGAAATGTAAGCTGGGGAAGATCCTGAGAAGAATTTGTGGCAAAGTATTGACAGTTTGTATTTGATGCGCACCTCAATAGGAAGCCAATGTAGGGACTGCAGTAAAGGAGTGATATGATCTCGTTTTTTCGCCTTGAACACAAGCCTCGCGGCCGAATTTGGAACTCTTTGAAGTTTATTTATACAACGTTTTGGACACCCAGCCAGGAGAGCATTGTCATACTTCAGCCTAGACAGAACCAGAGAACAGATCAAGATTGTTGTTGCTGAGACTGTAAGATAATCACGGATAGAACTTATCTGACGGAGAGCTACATATGCAGATTTACAGACATGAGAAGTGTACTTGTCAAAAGACATGTCATCAGAGAATATGCATCCTAGATTGCGTGCAGAGGAGGATAACTCAATGTCGTAGTTTCCTACACGGTCAGTGGCTGGTTTGGGACAGTTAGAGAAGGATCTTTCTGTGTGCATGAGACGGGCTTCGGTTTTATCACCATTTAACTTTAATTTATGCTGAGTCATCCAAGACTTAACCTGGGTGGTGCAACTTTGCATGTTTTGTAAGGCATGTTCTATTTGTGATGGATGAGATGACTTGTAGAGTTGGGTCTCGTCTGCAAATGACTGATCTGAAATGGAGTGCTTTTCAATGAGTGTGTGTAAGGGTTTTGTGTACATAATGAATAGAATAGGACCAAGCACTGATCCCTGGGGTACACCAAAAGCCAGCGCTTTTGCATCTGATAAAAAATCGTCAATGAAAACAGACTGTGTGCGAGATGTTAAGTAACTCTGAAACCAAGATAGGGCTGTACCAGTAATTCCATAATGGTTGTGGAGAGTGCTAATGAGAATACAATGGTCGATTTAAGTTTATCGATCCAGAACTGTTCTCGTTTCAGTCTCGATTGAAGATTCACATTGTGTACTCTTTCTATCACTGCACACTTTAAATCGCTTAGTGAATGTCCTGTAGAATTAAAGTGCTGAGCAACCAGCGTCCCTGTGGTTTTTTTAATGTTAGAGCGATGTAGATAAAATCTCAATTTTAATGAGTTCTTCTTTTCCCCGACATACTGCGTGTTTTGGCACTGACCACAAAACAAAAGAGATAATGTTAGAGCTTTCACAGTCAAATTTCTCTCTAATTGTTAATTTTTCTTTTGTTCTTTCACTGACAAAATGCTTAGTTTCGAGAAAATGTTCAGCACAAACCACACATTTTTTGTGTACATATATATAGAGAACAACTGAACACGGAACACTGAAAGATTTTTAATGTACATGGCCATTGACCACAATACAATGAAATGGACTGGTTGGGGGAGGTGAAAAATAATCCAAGGCATAAAAACCTGCAACAAAAAGATGATAAACAAACCATAATGACCATCAAACATATTAGTGATGAATGAATTATCAAATATTAAAGTAATCAATGTGTTTACATTACAACAAGAACGACACTACTAACTTTACGCAGAATATACCTAAAAAGGGTCAAGTTTCGATTTACTATATGCAGTGATAAAGAACAAAATACAGTCCATGTATTTATAATATTCCTCTTTGCCTTCTATTCATAGCGCTGAAACACATATCTGGAGACTTTATATATGTGATGATCACTATCTGCTTTCAAAAGGACTTGAATAGGCAACTGGTTAATATCTAGAAACTTGTTTCTGAGATCTTGAAGCTGAGGACATTTCAATAGAAAATGTAGTCCATTTTCGATTTGATTACTACAAGATGGACACGTATTTTCTTTATCGACTGTACTATAGCGATGGACATTGTTGATTAGAGGCAGAACATTGAATCGTAATTGAGTAATAGCAACACGGAAACAATACGAGCTTATATTGGAGATATATCTATCTTTTCAAAAATAATCTTGAAATCTCTATAATTGTCATATCTTTGTCGGTCTCTAATGGTGCCAGACCATTCATGGATAAACATGTCAATAAGTCGCTGTTTAAATATATTTAGAAAAGACTTTACATCACCTACCCCTTGCTGTAACCAAACAAAGTTAAAGCCTGTCATACACAGAATCTCTCTAATCTTAGACACCCAACATTGCTTACCAAATCTATCTAATTCTAACAACATCAAAATGAATACGCTTTGTATGGCAATCTACCAACATCCATTTCAAGTAATCTAAACCAGAATCATAAAGAAACAACACTAGAATTAACGTAAAGTGGGTACATGCCTAAATCCCCATACACCATTTTGTTAGGAGTTTTGCTTGGAACACCGAGAAACCTTTTACAGGCTAGCATGTGTACTCTTTCTATATGTTCTAACGTATTTAGCCCCCAAATTTCAGATGCGTATAGTAAAATAGGCTGGATTTTTGTTATCTGAAAATTTTAAAGAAAGTTGTTACATTCATATCTTTATATTTGTTGAATATTCTGTTAAATTGAATTGTAGCTTTTTTAACCCTTAGTTACTAAATGTAAAGTACCCCTTTTTGGACTAATCATGGTTGTAAAGTTGAAACCTAAATAACAATATTCATTTACAACATCTAATCTGCTACCGTCATAAGAACCACTTTTCATATTTCCCTAAGTATAAGTATCCACCCTTTCGAAATATCATGACTTTCATTTTATTTATATTTACAGACATCTTCATATTATTACAGCATGTTTTAAGTACATTTAGATTGATTTTGCAGACCACTAGGTGTGGTTGACAAAAGAGCTATGTCATCTGCAAAATAATAAAATAACCAATTCAAAGACCATCCGGAATTAACCTAACACCATGCTTACCTTTCTCGTTCATGTGATTTGCTAGTTGATTAATACAGATTGAGAATAAAGTGGGGCTCATCACACACCCCTGCCTACTCCAATAGGTGTTTCAAACATTTCTGACATGTGATTATTAGCCCTAACACAAGATAATAAAGAATCGTACATGACCCTGAGTGCAAATAGAAATTTACCTTTTACACCTTGTTGTTTTAAACATTGCAATAATTTATCATGACGGACAGAGTCGAAGGCTTTTTAAGCTACCAAAGCCTCGTAAAGTTTCCTACCTCTTTTACTCATCCCATTTTGGATAGCAGCGCATAATGTAGATATTTGATCAACAGTTGAGTACTTTTGTGTTGTTTTTTTTTTGGTTTTTGTTTTTTGTTTTTTTTTGCGGAATCCAGCTTGGTCTTTCTGATATTAAATGACTACTTTCTAACCAATTATATAGACGTGTATTTAGTATGGATGTATAGCATTTGGAAATAATACTAAGGAGAGATATTCTTCTATAATTGTCAGTATTTTCAGGACTTCGCTTCTTGTAAATTGGAAATTATTAGCCTTAGACCACTCCGATGATAGACACCTATTGAAAATTGTATTGAAACAGTTGTTCAAAAAAACACACGTTTACATTACTTTCCCACCAGCTATCCAAAACATTTCAGCTAGAATTTACTGTAACAAACAGTGCAAGGCCATTTACCAATATTAACTTACCCTAAAGCATCGAAGAATTCATCATCTGAGATTGATTTATTGAGAACATGATCCGGATTCATCAAATACATTTGTTTCTATGTATTAAGCCATGTCAGTCATCTTCACAGCACCCGTTGAAAAACAAGGTTTGAAAGTTTTAACCCGTCACTTATATTAATGTAATTTACGTGAGTTGTCACTTGTGGCTTACACAACCCAAGGTCTAAGACTGCTCTTCCAAAAGTTGTTGAAGCAATTCGTTTGTAGTTTCCTTAGTCAAATGATTCCCAGTCTGTTTATCTTTTTTATAATTCTGTTGCTTTAGCTCTTCAAACATATACTATATTTTCTTAGCTTCAGACATATAATAGTTAGTTCTTCAAACCGAACTTCACGATCAACCTGATCGGCTAAGTTCTTTTTCAATGAGACTTATTTTCCGCATTCCTGAATGTATTCAATTTTGTATCGGTTCTTTTTTTACTAGTAACAGTCTTTGTCAAAACAACGGAGCGAGCGTTTTTCTTGTTAACGTCAAAGATTCACCATGCCCACACTAAGAATCTTTAAGACATTGAACATAAACATTATTATAGAATCTTTCACATTATGTTTCATGTCACTAAAGCTTTACTAATTTTGTTTTGTGTACTCATGCTCTCCCACCTTAAGAAACTTCACCTTCATATCGTTGTTCCAGATAAACATTTCTCTACATTTATTATTATGATAATTGTTTTAGCGAGGGTCATCACCCATTTGTGCTTTCCTTTCTATAGCAACGCTAACAGGCAAATGATCAGAATACACCATACTTTACAAACAAAGGAAACTGAAATAAACAGATTGAATACAGCGTCAATAGATGCATGAGTAATCAACAGTCCTTTCCCCAGAGGAACCACTGTATGTACAACTGTCATCAAAATGAGGTTCAGTAACACCCATCAAATATAATGACAATCGAAACTATGAAAAGTTCAACAAGTGTTCACCAAAATTAATCAATGTGTGTCTTGATTGTGTCCTTGGAAAAGGGCTATGATCGGGAGAAGCCATTTGTGCAAAATCTTCACTACATCACAAAATGAATAGTTTTTACAAGACTGTCTGGCATTTAAGTCGCCATTAAGAAAAGTGAAAAATCAATGTAAGCATCATACAAATTCCGTCCAGCATTGTTCAAGAACTTCAATACCATATACCCCCTCTAGGGTCTCCAAAATGTTAGAATCACAGGGAGGAATATATGAACTAACAAACATACATCTTTATCAAGTATCGAACAACGGTTATGTATTTTTATTACCATTGTATTCTTGATGTGTGTGAATTCCTTTCTACATTACGCATTTAAAACTCTTTCTAAATCATTCAATGACTCCACCTGAAAACATACCTTTGGGGGGGTTTTGGGGACCATTTTTTGGGCCTTGATGTTAAAATGTCAAATCATCAAAAAGAGAAGATCAAAGTCAAAAAACCAATAAAAGTTTCAGTGAGACAATGAAATCATGAGATGTAGAAATGACAAAATCATGGTGTTCGAGCTTGGTATCAAACCATTTACATTAAATTTACAAACGAAATATTCTGTACAAACGAATCGTTATCTTTGCTTATTTACACATTACAAACTCAAGGGAATCTAGGAACGTAGCTTGGTGACGCTGTACATCTTACTTTGGCTACGAAATGAGCATTATTTTATGTACTGTTGGCTGCCGAAGCCTACAGTTGCTTTCGGGGTATATATATATAGAGAGAAAATAGAGAGACAGAGATAGTAGGACGAGAGATAGAGTGAGACTGCAATAGTTAACACACACGCAACAGCTCACTTTCATTTCTCGGGAAAATGTCCTTTTGGCCAAAGTGTCGTTCCACACCAACTTGCCGTCGAACAAGTCCATTCTGCCAAATATTCGTCTGTAAATCGCCATCTGCCCAACATCCAGGAAGCCAATACAATAGTGTATCCTAAAAGGGAGAATCGATAAGTATAATAGCTAGAATGGCTTTGTTGCCTTACAGAGCAAAACATGGGGGACCCTTC
>CM065685.1:9027846-9051030 GCA_017654935.2 Phymorhynchus buccinoides | reverse complement strand
ACGTACCATTCTGCCAATATTCGTCTTGCTAAATTTCCATCTGCCCACATCCAGGAGCCAATACAATAGGTTCGTCCCTAAAAGAGAGAATCGTATACGTCATAATAGCTAGAATTCTTTTGTTTGCCTTACATAGCAAACATGGGAGGACTCTTCCCCTCCAGCCACCCTTTCTCTTCCAACTTCCAATCATTTAATATTTCAAATTTCAGAACCATCATGGGCCCTCCAATTCTACCTGACAATGTCAACACAACTCGGAGAAAAAAAGGAGGGAAAAGAAACAAAAAAAAGAAAAAGAACATAATTTCTTGCATAGTATTCTTATGAGTTTATTATTCTTATTATTATTATTATTATTATTATTTTTTTTTTTTTTTTTTTTTTTTTTATTTTTTTCAATATTGATATTGTGAAATAGGTGAGGGCAGGAAACAGCAGTGATAGAACCAACAAACAAACAATCAACAACCACAGCCCAACAACAACATCGACAACAACAAAGGGGAATGAAATAACTCTCTATTGAATGGATGAACTCCCCACCCCATACCAAACGGAGAGTTTGTTTGGGTGTTTCCGCTACCTCTACTAATTTCTATCTTTATTCCATCAAAATTATTCAACATTTTTAACCCTTCATTATATATATATTTTTTTTTAATTTCACGGTTGTTTTAATTGTTCTTTATTTATTATGGACCTTTCTTTTTTTGCTTTTTGGCTTGTCTTTCATTTTCTTCTTCTTGTGTCTGGCCCCTTTTCACACAACTCTCTCTCTCACTCTCTCTCTCTATATATTATCTCTCTTCTCTGCTCTCGCTCTCTCTCTTTCTCTCGCTCACTCTTATTCTCTCTCTCCTTTCTCTCTCTCATTCTCTTCCTCTCTGCTCTCTCTCCTCTCATCTCTCTCATCTCTCTCACACACACACCACACACACACACCACACTGCCACACACGCACACGCACACGCACACAGCAGCAAACGCACGCACTCTACACGCACACTCACGCGCACACGCACACCACGCACGAACACGCCCGCACAGACACACACACACAACACACACACACACACCCACACTACACACACACACAACACACACACACACACACACCACACACACAACACACACCCTGTGAACTAAGTTATGTGAACTAAATATTAAGCTGGACATTTCCGATCACTTTTAGTGTTAATGTTTCGCGACAGCAGAATGATCCTGGGTTTCCTTCTGACTTACTGTTGGTGTACTGACACATTCACCCCTCCCTCTTCTCTCTCTCTCTCTCTCTCTCTCTCTCTTCTATCATTCTTCTCTCTCGCTCTAACTCACTCTCTCGCTCCTCACCCTCCCTTCCTAGCAATCTCTCTCCTAACCTCTCTTCCCTCACCTCTCTCTTCCCATCTTCTCTCTCTTCTAATGCTCTCTCTTTCTCTCTCTCACTCGCCAACTCCTCTCGCTCCCCCCTGTCTCTCTCTACTCCATTCTCTCTCTCTCGTCTCCTCGTTGCACACACACAACACACACACACACACACACACACAAACACACACACTCCACACACACAAACAGCACTGCCACACCCGCACAACGCACGCGCCTCACGCAACGCACACACACTCACACGCACACGCTCACACGCACACTCATACACACACACACACACAACACACCAACACCCACACACACACACACACAAACACACACGACACACAACACAGTTACACATCACACACACTGTGAACTAAAGTGTATGTGACTAAAGTATTAAGACGGACGTATTCCATCACCTTTAGTGTTATGTTTCCGGCAACAGGATGTCTGGTTTCCTTCTGACTTAGTGTATGGTTTACTGGACACATTTGACCCTGTTTGAATGCGTGTGTACGCTTGCGATACCATTAAGTAGCGTGGCAAAGTGTGGGTGCAGTAAGTAATATAACGGATATAACAAAAGCAAATGATTAATCCGCTTACATTCCAAAAACCAATCAAAGAAGGAATGTTAACCTAGGTTTCTCTGTAGTTGTGTGTGTTTTATGTGGCTTTTCGCCGCTCAGTCCGAGTTTAAACAGAAGAATAACAAAACAAGAAAAAAAAGGTGAAGAAGTAAAGAAAAAAAAATTAAAGATTAAACATTAATCCCGTGTACATCAACGGCACGCACCGCGGGTTTCAGGCAGCAATAAATTGAAAAGGTGTAGACAATTAAGGACAACGCTTACTAAATTGCTGATGGTGGAGACAGCTGTAAATCATATAACCAATATAAACAAACGTGTCACGTGCGCTACTTACGTACGTGCGCTCATGCCACCGCACCGAATTACACAGCAAGCACGCGAGCTGGAGATTATTTTCTTACATTTTGTACGAGCGAAGTCCTGTACTAAGCAGGTGGTGTGTGTGTGTGTGTGTGTTGTTTGTGTGTGTGTGTGGTGTGCGTGCGTTTCGTGTGCTGTTGCGTGTGCGTGCGTGTGTTGTTGTGGTGTGTGCGTGTGGTGTGCGTGCGTGTGCGTGCGTGTGCGTGGTGTGGCGCGTGCGTGTGTGTGTGTTGTGTGTGTGTGTGAGTGTGTGTGTGTGAGGTGTGTAACAATAATAGCAATACAATACGTTTTATTCAGTCTTTTAACGCCATTTAGGCCCATAGGGACTTCGAGAATACTACTGAAGAAAATGCATTACCCAAAGACAATTAAAAATGAAGATATTATCTATGCACTTTTTCAAAAACACAAATTTTTCGAACTGATTGTCTACAATGAATGAAAGGCCTTTAGGCCCATACGGATCGGAGAAGAACTAACTGAAACAAATTGCATTACCCAAAGAAGCAAAAAAATATGATTCTCTATGCACTTTTCAACAAAACACCCATTTTCGAAACTGATTTGTCTACAATGAATGAAAAAAACCGCGAGTAGGTATCCATGTCACTGAAGTTATGCTTATTTTCGCTCCTGCCTACCCACTGACTTCTTAGCATTTTGCTGTAGGCCAAATTGTCCGATTTCATCAAAAACCTGCGCACGCGCGTTGTGTTGTTGTGTGTGTGTGTGTGTGTGTGTGTGTGTGTGTGTGTGTGTGTGTGTGGTGTGTGTGTCGTATGTGTGTGTGTGTGTGGTGTGTGTTGATAATAATAAGTCATGCAATACTAAATTCGTGTTATGGTTATCAAGACTTTTGTTCATGGCTTTCAAAAGGTTTTTGCTTAATGTTTGGCGATGTTTTTTTACTACTACTACTACTACCTACTACTACTACTACTACTATCTGCTCCTGCTACTACTACTACTGCGCTGCTGCTACTACTACTACTAAGACTACTACTACTACACTACTACTACTACTACTGCTACTACTACTACTACTCTACTACTACTCTGCTGCTGCTGCTGCTTGCTGCAATATTTTACTTCCTTTGAGTTCTTTAGATTATATAATGGCTAAAGTTGGCCAATTTCAGCAATATGAAATTTTCCGGTCACTATTTGGCGAATCGGTTTATATTGCACACTTTGGCATAACAGTTTTTCACAAATACAATTGTGCCGGACGCTTGGCCAGTGTTGAATGAGTTAATGTCACGATCATCATTGTACGTCCTCATATCACATCATACTTAGAGTGTAAAGGGGCAAATCCCAACGCTGGTTTGATATTTGATGTAGTGATTGAGAGTTCGAGAGCGTAAATAGCACAATCTCCTAATTTTTCATAACCCCGAATAATGCCATATCATTATCACACGTCCCTGTATTAAATACAACTATCATAATAATGAAAGAGACACAGAGAGAGGCACAGAGAGAGAGAGAAAGAGAGAGAGAGAGGGAGATAGAGAGAGAGAGAGAGAGAGAGAGGAGGAGAGAGAGAGAGAGAGAGAGAGAGAAGAGAGAGAGAGAGACGATAGAGACGAGGCAGAGAGAGATATATAAACCAATGAATTTTAATGTGAGGCCATCGCCTATACACAGTTGGAGGTGCAACTCACCTATGCACCCTACTAAAGAAAAGCAGTTAAGAACACAATGTTCAGAAGCATACGTTGACAGCAAATGAATGCAGATACGACAAAAGCTTTTAGCAAGTTAAGGCTTAACAGTGCATAAACTGGTTCCCTTTGTTGTAAGGCATGTATATAAACTATGCAACGTTATTTCTAATAACTAAACACTTTCACTTTGCAATACACATTTTAGTAAGGGGGGGGGGGTGGGGGTCTTATTTTGCCCCATCGTTATATTATGTTTGTACCAGTATTTGCGTCTCAAGTCGTTGTATATTGGACAATCACGCAATACATTAGTTCATCTTCTAAATTTTTTTTTTTTTTTTACAATATGGACAATGCTTGGAATATATGTATATCGCTGGTTGATTTTTAGTTATTCTTCCTAAACGAACTGTAACCAAAACCTGTCTAATTTACTGATATTTAAATCAGATACATATTTTTCTGGTTGCAGTAACGATTTGAAGAGCGATCTGTTTTAAAAGGTCACTGGCTGTGGGTTTGGCTGCCAGTCCTTGGTGTAAGCAATCAAGCATATGCTGTTTTAGTAACACACAAAATAATTTACGTTACCAACCTCACCATATATCCAGACCTCTGAAAATGCAGTACGATATCTAAAGCATCGTTTATCGCATCTGCCCAGTGCTTGCATTTTATTTGTGTTTCCAACATTTGTTGTTTTTACATCCTATTGACACTCATAAGATAGCTGCTTTGGGATTTTTAGAACAACGCATTGATTTAATTTAGCCAGTAACGAATTGCTCTAATTGACACTATCACTGTACAATGGATTTCTGCCAAGGTCACATAGACATCGTATTTGGGTTTTGGCTTACCTGATGAATCTTGTCATGCAATAGTTCTGATTATCTACTGTCTTAAAGTGAAAACTACCCCACACTTCTAAAGCATAGTGCAATATGGGTTTAATTTGAGCATCACAAGTTTAAAATATACATTTCTGTCCATAGTACCAGTGCTCCAATTGTCTTTCATAATTTCACTACCTCCCCTTATCCCTGCCAGAAATTCTCTAGAGCATAACAAATGATATTTTTTTGTCGAAATCAAAAAAACTATATATTATAATATTCACAATTTCTATTTCTTTAACCATCATAACCCATTTTGCTGTTTTTACTATATTGTCCTCCTTTCCTGCAAATCATTATTTTTGTTTACTTAAATTTACTTCCATACAAGATATGCTGATGCTTTTGGGAGATTATTTATCTGATTTGTAACCCTGCTGGGTTGATGACACAAGAATTCCCAAAGGACTGGTAAATTAAAACCCATGTTTACCTTTTACTGTTCAATTCATCAGAAACTCTCGGTTAATTAAAGAGAAAATAGTACTGGTGATAACAAACGCCTTGTTTCACACCGGGGTGTTACAGATCACGAATCAGACATATAATTACCACAACGAACACAGGACTGGACAGAACTATGCATTCCTTTTTTCATCTGTACCATTTTTGTGACACTTTGATCTTTTTCAAGAACTCTCCATAAACTGATTTGTGATCGACCGAATCAAACGCCTTCCCTTATAATCATGATCCATTGTTGAATAAGATATTTCTAAACCCGGCCTGTTTTCCAGAATGTTTCCCTCTTTCTCTGCCTTATTTAGAACAAAGTAAAAACACCTTACTGATAGTAGCTAGCAAAGAGAGAGAGAGAGAGGAGAGAGAGAGAGGGAGGAGAGAGAGAGAGAGAGAGAGAAGAGAGAGAGAGAAGAGAGATCGAGGCAGAGACAGAGTACGACAGAGTGGACAGAACGGTACACACAACGCAACATTTCAACTTTCACTTTCGGTGAAATGTCCTTTTGCCAAGTGTCTGTTCGCCATTGTCCTTCGACCAAACGTCCATTCTGCCACTATCCGCGTCCTAATTTCCATCAGCCCCAAAATCCAGAGCAATACAATAGCGTTCTCCCTAAAGGAGAATCGTAGAAGTCCTAATAGCTAGAATGCGTTATTGTTGCCTTACAGAGCAAACATGGGAGGACTCTTTCCCTTCCACCCACCACCCTTTCCTCCCAACTTCCGGTTTGGCCAAATCGTTTAATATTTCAATTTCAGCACTATCATTGCCATCCAACTTCTCCTAAAGCATTTTCAGCCAACCGGACATAAAGGGAAAAAAAACAAAGAGAAAAGAGAATATTTTTACAATACAATATATCTTACTGAGTTAATCATGATGAAAATTGTCGCTAAATTTGGCATTTTCACCCATATTTCGGTCCAAAATAATTGGGCTTAATCGGTTTTTATATTGCAATTACGAATTTGTATGCTTAATCTGTCTTGTAAATTTGAAGCGAAACGTATAAGTCACGAGAAATCTCTCAATGAAATTGATGATGTGACTCAAATAATTTTGAATAACTTCCTCAATAAACTCTTTTCGCACACTGGGCCTGAGTAAGATGCTACAATATCCAAAAGTTAGTTTGTTGCGATGTCACTTCCAGTTAGGCTATTATGTGGCACACAATTTTACCTATTTCCTACCAAGACTTCTGCTTTTGGTATCATACCAGAAGGTTGTTTTTTTTTATAGTAAATATTTGAAAATATTTGTCTATATTCAGATTAAATTTTGCAGATTTGCGTTTTGTTTGCCATATTCGCCCGAAAAACTTAGCCCAACTCATTTAATAGTTCGAATTTGGCATAACCAAATGCTGATCCTGCAACTTTCTGAATATGTCACAAATAGAAAAAAAAAAGATTCGTTTTACAAAAATAGTAATCTCCCTTAACATGAAATCGTAATAATAAATACAATGTTTGCATGTCGCGGTAATACATACTGCCAAATTCTTATTTTCACTCTTCAATATTGACAGCTTTAAAATAAATGCAAGAGCAAAACAGAAAGATTCTTACTCTTCTGACAGACAAAATGTTATAAAGGCATTCCCTGTATAACTAAGACAACAGATGATTCAAGGGGACCTAAAATGGCCCCAGCTATGTTGTTCCCTAACAAGCCTTTACCATAACAAGGTATGGAAAAATGATCATACTAGACCTTTAGAAAGAGACACTTGGAAAAAATCATCGAAAACCTTATTTAGACATAGCCTATCTGATTGATGATATATCATCCTATTGTGTTGTTTGTGTAATGTTTTGGAGCTGTATGATTCCGTCTTGTTATTTCGTCGTTCCTCATCCCATTCAGTGTTTTCTTCAAGGTTCTGGCCGTGTCTGATCAGCTGCTTGTTAATGCAGGTCCCTGGAACGATGGCTGTACAAGGATGTTGATGCTGTTGTACTTCAAAAGGCGTTAGCACCTGGCAATGCAAGCTTAAATAGAATAATGTATTACACAGCATCATCTGTGTCGTCGTGGATGCTGGTCTCACTCACTATGCTCAGAGCTGCTTCTGTGCTTGTGGCATTTCGTGCTAGTGCTGTGTGGACAAGCTGAAAGTACATGCGTTACTGCCGGTGTAATGATAATCCTCTAATTTTGATGAACGTTACATGCTCAGTACGATATCGTGTCAAAAGAATTTTAACAGTTGACTCATTAAGCATTTTCGTTTGTTTCCTCATCTTCAATGTTTTGTCCCATGAGCTATTTTTGATTGTAACCACAGTGTTCTTTTGTGGTCACTGTCACATCTGGTCAGACAAACAAACGTGTTTTCCATACACAAACCACCCACGATTCCAGACAACAGAAAGTGTCTTCATTGACTTTGCACCTTGATTGCTGCCATGTTTGTTTTTTTCCTCCTCCACACCTTACGCATCATAATCGTGTAATAGAGTGAATATGTTTGACTGGAACGATCCCAATAGAAATGGAACGTACTGGGTATCTTACCATACCAGCATAGTCTTGTGGTACTAACAGTGCTGTCAAACTTCTATCTGTATTGTGTGACTGAACCATTTTTAGAGCAGATTTCTGAAGAATAAATTCAAGAGTGTTATGGATTATTGTCGAGGGATCCAGAATGCCAGTAAAAGTGTCAGGCTTGTGTAACAGAAGAAAGCCTCACCAGGATTCTGGCAGTCTGGTCTGAAGCTGATGCATTCTCTACCTTCATTTTGTCGAAAAGCAGTACAAAATAAAATGACTGCGTTAGTTCACGTTTACTAATTTTGAATTTGTTTTAATCGCAAGTTTCTTTATAAGAAATTCTGTTCTGGGAAGTTGGAAGGAGTGAAGGATATGATCACGTTTCTTTGAGACAGTCGCATAAATGTAGGAGAATATGTTTTTGTTCACCACACCTAAGCGTGTACTGACATGTTGGTTTTGTTTGTTTATATTTGCTTTTTTGGCTCACTCTGGTCTGCAAAAATGAGTCTATAGTATGATGGTTGTTCGGTTGTATGTCTATTTTGTGTGTGTGTGTGTGTGTGTGTGTGGTGTGTGTGTTGTGTTGTGTGTGTGTGTGTGTGTGTGTGTGTGTGTGTGTGTGTGTGTGTGTGTGTGTTTGTGTTGTTGTTTTGTTTTGTGTGTGTGTGGTTTGTGTATGTGTGCGTGTGCGTGTGTGTGCGGCGTGTGTGCGTGTGTGTGCGTGTGTGTGTCTGTGTGTGTTTGTCGTGTGTGTGTGTGTGTGGTGTGTGTGTGTGTGTGTGTGTTGTGTGTGTTTTTGCATCCGTGGTCCATCTCCAAACTTTACGTTGGCATTCTCTCAGGAATAGGGTGTGCGTGTTTTCAAAAACTTTGGACATATATAATATATATGTATAGAATAGAAGAAGAGACATACAAACTTTGTCCGTTTCAAGGCCCGTCACTTTTATTGGTAAGTGTGTGTCTAGTAGTGTGATACCAAAGCAGAGGAATGTGACTGGTGAAGTTTGGAAAGGATGCCTTACCAAGAACGATACATCACACAGAATTCAGCATGTTACAGACACTGCTTCAACACAGCTCTGACCACACGACTACTCTCATAACACTTTTCGCTGTTTCTCAACTTATGAAGTACTCTCCTCTTGCGCTGTGCGTATCGTAGCCGCGCATTGTGTTTTCCAGCGCCGACAACTTACCGTTATACATCAACATATATATATTCTCGCTACACGAGACCGCTAATAATGTGTTCTACGGCGTCTAATCGTATTGATCGTTTATATTTCCCTCTCTCGTGTAATACTTTCTAGTCATCGTGTTGTTTGGGTTCATCTCACAATTACAGGGTACCTAGTATCCATACCATCACCCCATAAGAATCCAAGGAACGAGCATATAGTGTTATACGTGTACCTGATACAGACACCCTGTATTATGAGTGTGTGGAGAGAAGGAAAGGTAGGATCTGAATAATAAACAAGGTGGTTGGAGTACGACAAAGATAAAGGCGAAACATATAGAGCAGCGGGGCACAGCTAGTGTGAGAGAAGACAAGTTCTGTCAAAATTAGCTGTGAACACGAGAGCATGGTGTGAGACAAAAGACTGTTTGCAGTATCAATAAATATATGTTAGAATCAGCTCGAAAGTGTCAGGGATGTACATGGTCACAACTATGTTGTATAAATATGAATCACGCAACGCAGGATTACTCATCTAAAGCGGTGATCAAACATCGCTAATGAGAAAGACCGCGATGGAAGGGCGGCGTAGTGGAACACCACAATTGTAGGTGAAATACTGGTGCAAACAAGGAAATGAGCAACTGGCACTACGATACTGTGTTAGATGTTAATGATGGAAATGCGTAAGACAGGTGGTGTGTGAGGTCGACGAGTGTTAGGGGGTGATGAGATGTTGTGTGTATATTGTCATACAGTCATGAGGTAGGTGAATATTGAGTACCGATATATAAATTAATGCTATCGTATCTTATGTGTTCCTCAGTTTGTAGGAGTAGTATCCACTCACTCGGAAACGCTAACAAACAGGGAGAAGAAAGCAACGAATGAAATAAGAAGGACTACCGAGTGTGGACACGAGACACATCAAATATATTCACACTCGACGAGATACGAATCAACTTGGAACAAACTAAAATACTACTGTCACGAAGAACACAGGAAAGAAAATAGATGTGTAGCTCTAACTAACGAAACAAACTAAGAAAAGGTCAACAAGACTAAAGCAAACAAAAAAAACAATAAATAAAAAAGATACACTACAACAGAAAATGTGGAATATGCCATGCGTCATGTGAATGTAGTCGATGAAACACAAAAAAAAGATACTATTATTTTAGTGAAACAACCAACAGTGCACACAGATGGCATACATCAATATAAGTGTGTCGATATATGAATCGTGACTCTAGTGAAATAAAATTGAGTATAACAGAATTGGTTGGAAGTCAGACTTTACCGGTCCTAAAAATGTATATCAGTTTTGCTACAAGATGTGGGCGGACGAGGCAGTACACAGACTAACGTAACAGGAAGATACCATGAATTGAGTAAATCATGTATAGTACTATGGCTACAAAGGACATAGTAGATATTAATAGAAACATGTAAGCTGGGTGGCGCAAATAAGTTACTATATAAAAAAAACACACACAATAAAGTGTGGGTGAGTATACACAAGAACGGGAACTCGATCATAATATACTAACAAGATAAACATTTACACAAATTGTGTTGTGAACACAAAATAGTTTATACACACTGGGTGCACGGAAGGTACGGTCAGAACACATCGAGTCAGTATGTGTGGTGTTAGGTATAACATCACAACGTATATGACACACACAGATGCTGAATTAAAAGAGTCCATACACTAAGACAACAAACAATGGAAAAAGGGAAGTATACAAGAAGCGTAGTTGTACAAAGACATATAGAAACATATACACTGTACGATGGTACAAAATAGGTAAAAGGTGAGAGGTAGTATCTGTCTAGGATAGAAGAGACAGTAAAGTTATCTTGAAGTTAATATGTAACAGGAGACATAGAGTGGTGATGATAGAAGAGAAGTAAAGATACACGCGTGCTAGCACATGGAATGGTACACGGAATGTGAGTGTGGTGAAATAACATCAGTGTGTGGAAAATGAAATGGAGATACCAAAAAAATGATGAAGTGATAAAAGAGTGGAAAAAAAAGAGAATGCAGTACTATTGAATAGAGACAGATACTCACAACGATGTGTGGTATATAATCTATGAGCTCTGAGGATTGCGACGTAGTCAGATATATTAACGTACAAATAGAAATACGTGTAATGTGTGACAATTGAGTGGGGACAGGTCTACAGAAAGATATGAATACGATTGTGACAAAGACAAACATAGTCTGAAAAGATACACTAGAACTTGAATGGTATGACTTGACTAGCACGAAGGTGAAAAAGATTAATGTGGATACACACATTAAAAGGTGGTGGGTAGGCAGATATATCAAATTGGTGCGTGTCTGGGTGTGAGAAATAAGGGTGGGTGTGTGTACTCAAAGAGTGTTTTGGGGTTGTTGGCAGTGGATTAATACTCTAACACATATGAACATAGGGATAGCGTGGAGGGTGTGACGATGTGTGGATAAAAAAAGGTCTTTATCTACAAGACGTATTGTGTGGAAGGCATTGTGTGTCTGTTGATTCTAGTGGGATGGGGTGTCATCATGGACAGTTGGTGAGGCACATAAGTCTGGTGGGGGTATGGTGTAGGGCTGCATAACTGTGGGGTTGGAGGGTGTGTGGTGAAGGGACGGTGGTGGGGTGTACACACAGAGATCAGGAGAATGGTGGTAACAGATCAGCGAGGGAAAGTACGGGAAAGGACAGGGATAGGGGGAACTAACAGTGTGGAGTGAGTATATAGATAATGATAAGCGTGAAATGTACGAGCATAGAAGGTAATAATACAAATACAGGGATGGCACAAGAACTAAGGAGGTAAGCTGGCACAGCGATATGATAGGAGATGCGATAGAGTGGTCACGAGCAACACATCAAGAGATGAGTGAAACAAAACAATATTCACAACGATAAAAGGTGATCTCATGAACAGTAAAGGAGATATAAACAGATGGGACGGTCGCAAACAAGGGAGGTCATGAATGTAGAGAGTGGCAGGGGGGAAGAAAAAAAAGCGATGGAAGTGGACCACAGAAAAAGAGACACAAGTATGTGGGCACACACATGGGGGCAGAAAATAGATACTAAAAACAGTACAGCAAGATAAAGGTAGGGTGCACGTATGCGGACGAACAAAGATAATAAATATGGAAACAAGGTGAGAGACGTATAAAGGAGAATACAGTGCTATCAATAACAGAAGTGATACGAAGATATAGTGAGATAAGTAAGCAGCGGAACAGGTGAGCAACCGCACAGCTAGTGATGGCTGGGCGCGACCGACAGTAGGTGGTGACGAGGTAGCACATGGGTGGTCGTGTGGGTTCTCAGAATATCGCATCACACAAGTGTGCACAAAAATAAACAGACATCATGGGGTGGAGTAGATATGACAAGGAAAGAAGAGGGGAAAAGTTATAGCTAAAGAGTAGGAGAATAGGAGGAAGAGAAGAAAAGGAAAGAAAGAGGAGAAAGAGGTAAATGAGGGGAGTAACACACAAGAGTGGGGGAAGTGTGAGGATAAGAAAGGGAGACAGATGAAGAAGGTGAGTCATAAGAATGGGTAAGCACTGCAGGGGTAAAGATGAATAAGAAAAATAGGGTGGAGAAGTGGCTAAAAGACAGAAGGGAAGACGGACTAGAAAACGGCTTAGTACAGGCTACTGATCAAGAATGAGTGTGTACAGAGATACAGACGAGCGACAAGTGATGACAGATGATGTCGCTGAGATAGACACAAGGAGTAGAAGACAGTGTGGTAGATTGTGTGTCCGGGTAGACAGATAGGGGTATTGAGTACTCCTGGATGATGGATGGATAACATAAAAGACTATGGTCGAAAATGCACATGGAGATGATAATTGGTAGTACTCGATAATGATGGAGAAGGTGGGACTACTAGGATACAAAGGGGGGGGTATGTGATGATATAACTGGGTGGATGACATAGGTAACAAATTGGTGAGTGTGGTGTGTGAGGCAGACAGTAGTGGAGGTGTAACAAGAGGAGTGGGGTACACACAAAAGAGAGATGTACAAAATGATGGTATAGTGGAGAAGTGAGGTGAAGCACGAAATAGAAGGGATGACAAACATGAGGTGTGGTGTGGACAGTACAGTACTATGTGGGTGGTGGAGAAGAAATCGAGGAAGATGGTGGGTGGAAGGAAAGAATGGAGTAACAAGAAGAGAAAGAGAAAAGGGTGTACAGATATAAAAACTAGATGTTAGGATAACAGAACACAATAACAAGCATACACAAAATGTGATAGATGCAGGGATGGTTACACTCTGGAATGGATGACGATAAAATAATGGTGTAGTGGCGGGTGTGTGTCGTGGGCATCGAGTGTGTGTGTGGGGTGATAGTGATGGGGGTAGTGAAATACAAGATAAAGAGGAATCTGATCGGGTGTGATGAAGTATGCTATAGGTCAATTGTGAGGTAGTCCAATAAAGAGTCTCGAGTGGAGTGTACTGTGGGGGGACACATGTATGCTGGGCAGGCAAATCAACTATGAAGTGGTGGTCAGGAAAAAGTGTCTAAGGGCTCACATGATGAGGGAGTATAAAGATAACTGAGGTACTCTAGAGTATGATGAAACAATGAAGGAGACAATTAATACGATAGAGACAGAGAGAATAGAGAAAGACAAGAATGAAAAAGACATATGACACACAGTTGTGTTATATAGTCTATGACTATACGGTGTGTCATTGTCAATTACCTGTCCAGTGGGACACAACAGGAGTAGACAAGGTGGCAGCGGTGGGCGAAAACAGGGTACATGTGTAATGCTATACAGCCTGAGGGGGCGTTACGCTCGCAAACAGGACGCGGGCAACGGTCAGGAATAATAGAGGTGCACGGGCTCGTGCAGGGCGAGTGAAAAAAAGAGTGACTCGCTCACATGCGGAAGATGGAATGGTGGGTGTGGATAAACTGGAGGACAAGAACCAAGAGAAGGATTGGGTATGATCATATCGGATCATAAGAGGATGGATCAATCGAGTGGTCATAGGTGTGGCCGGATGGCAGTGGCACAAATCAGTGAGTGATGAGGTGAATTATTACTGTCCCGTGGTGTACTCGGTACAAGGATGACACATGATACTGCTGAGACAATATGGTGCTCTCATCGAAGATGTTGGGCATAGCGTAACCGTCTCTAGTGTGTGTGGGAGAAAAAAAAGTCATGAGATAGCAACACAGTCAAGCTGAAGCTCACCGATTTCAGACAATATCAATATGATAGTGAGAAGAACATACAGGGGCGGGTAGCAGTTGTTGTCTGATCTAAAGGAAGATGGAGGTGGAAAACACTATCCCAAACACCTGGGGGACAAGAGATGGACAGGCGAAACACAAGATAGTGAGGTGCAAGGATGGGCAACTCGAAGAGGCTGATTACGTGTTAGATCTGGCTGTCGTGTAGCTCTCTGGCAAGTACACAGCTACAATGAACGGTACAAGGGCAGGTGGGAGATTAATAACCTGATCTTGGCACAAGGTGTGACAAATGTGTGCTATGATCCTGCGATGTATATAGAGCGTTGTGAGATGTGAAATATGTGGTAGCAACATAGGGAACAGTCCTACAGATAGACACACTATACAAGTTACATACGACGCGGGCACCGCTCAGTATAGTTACGTGGCAGAGTGTGTCCTAAGTGTATAGGGAGGCTGGTCCAAAAGTGTGTGTAGGTGTAATGTGAAAGGTGATGAGAAGAGGTGTGTTTGGGATGCACATATAGGTCTAGGGAACTGTACTGTACTGCAGAGTGGAGTAGTCGAAACAGATAAGGGTGCACGGGAGGAGAATATAGACGACAGCGCGCATGAGCAGCAAACAGATCACATGACGAAGCCCCACCACAATTGAAAGAACAGCATTACACACTCACAAAATACAACAAACTCAGCTCCACGTCTCATTTTGCGTGTCCACGCCGACTGCTCATACATGCGCTAAGCACAGCGACACTGATGACTCGACAGGAGACGACAGTTCTGTGTCGAAGACGGACACCAGATAAATAGTATAGGGAGGGAATGAGCAATACAATAATAAAGGTCATCATCTAAAGATATACAAGGAAAAAGAAAAGGAAAGAGGATGTTGAAAAAACACAAACACAACATAGAAGGCCAAAATCATAGAATGGACAGAAAAAAAATACACGACATCCTACAAAGCAAATGGTAAGGAACTATGGCGTCAAGCAACATAGAGGTACTATTATAGAAAAAGAGGAGAGCGATGTAGTGTGTGGGGAGCATACAATGGACAGTAACAACAACTAAAAAATGGATAAGTAAATTTTGGGGAAGGTGGTATGGTGTGTGGTACAATCCGCATGGGCATTAGTTGTTTGTACGGGCTCACAGGAAGTACAAAGTTCACAACGGGATCAGTGCTTAATGATGAACACGTACAAGGGTCAGCACATATATTTACTTGGTGTGGCGTGTAGTTCCTCAAAATGAGGACAGCTGTGAGTGTGTGAGGGTGGGGTAAATGGGGGCACATACTACAGGAGGAGGTGAGGGTGTATTGTGTGGAACACTGTGAATGGATACGAGTGTATCGGTCGGGGAGACGGTAATGAGGGAAAGGATACAAGACGACGATATGATACGAGGTAGTAACAAAGGTGTGTCAGGTGATAAGTACTGTGAGTGGTTGACCGTGAAAAAAGGACTGTATCTCACATAAAGGTGTGGACTCTGGGTTATAACACACATGGTCCTAGGTGTCTCTGAGGTGAAGACTAGAAATCGTTGACTAGTTACCTCCTGTGAGTGTGGTGTGTAGTAGCATATATCATCGGACACACTTGAGGCATATGTCCTGTGCCATAGATATTCCTGCGATGTCACTCGAATCATATAGATTGTAGTAAAGTCATGAGGGTCAAAGGACTACACCGAAGAATAGAGTGAATCACTCTAAATGTCAGGGGCACGTGTGTGAGTGAAGAGAGAAAGCTAAGAGTACACAATTATTCACAGGAGAATAGTAACGAGAGGTGATAAAGAGATAACACTATAGGGTGGAGAGGTGGTGTGTGGATAGTGGTGCAGTGTGGAGATCGTGCATAAAAGGTGGTAGTGATTGGATATGTGATAGTGATTATGTGTGAAGGAAGATACGTACTAGAAAAAATGGTTACGGGTAGGGATATAGAAAGGAAAATTTTAGGGGTTGTTGTTGTTGTTGTATCAAGTAAAGATAGGTTATAATTGTAATGAAAAAATGTTATTGGAATATTGACTATAAAAAAAACATCAATCACTATGTGTTTGTTGTGTTGTAATAAAAAATGTAGCCATGTTAGGGTGGAGACATTGAAGGATTATGAATATTGCTTAATATTTTGTTTAGTTATTAAAGTTCTTGCAAAAAATTGAAATATATATAAATATATTGTAAAAATGGGGAATGAATGAAAGCATGGGGGCAGTGGGGACGATGGGAGTAGAGAAGAAATGTAGAAGCTTTGTCCAGTGCTTCTTGCCATGGAGTTATTTGATGGCGTGGAGGCAAAGTGTGGTAGAGAAAACAGAACCATGCTTATGGAGCTCTTCTCAAGGACTGTGCGTACAAAACCATAGACATAAGGCCTAGGTGGAGAGTGGCGCACAATGTCTGTCTAGGGCGCGGGAAACAAACCTGTATATAATGGCTTGGGCCCTTATCACACTTGGTGAAGACCCCACTGCGTCCTCACTGACTGCGCTCAGATTGTAGAGAACGTGACGAGAATCGTGAGACATCCGAGGTACGAAAGCGCATTATATACCAGAGCCACTTATTACTTGCAGCGCTAAATGCACGATCTGAATACCTTCGAACATATGAGACATCTGAGAGGACCTTAATCACTTATGAATAAGAAACTAATATAAGACAGGGAGAACAGTTTGTAAATTCTTCTTGACTTATTGAACTTCTTTCTTTTGTATTCTTGTGTTCAAAACGCCCCATAGTACTACTACTTCGCGTTTGTGAAATCACGATCGTATCGCCCAGTTTCCATGTTGAGTTTGTGGACGTAAATGGCGCAACAATCTGTTCACATATACAACGACTAATTGGGACGACCTATTTCCGTCTTACCCATACACGATGGAAAACACTAAGACGCTTTGCTACCCTATTAGTTGTGGGTTTTGACGTTTATGGGAAATTTGATGATCAACGCATCATGGTACGTCTTCCTGTATCCACGTCAGTGTGTTCTTCAATAGTTCTCTAGCCATTTCAGATCGGTTTTTTCTTTGATAACACAACAACGTTCGAAGTATTTATGTCAGTGTATATTTTTTGATGGCAGAATCACTTGCGGTTTGAGCACGCCTGTCGTGTAAGGCATATACGATTTATACGTTCTATGCATCACCAGCTCTGTCTGCGTGGATGCTGTGTCACTCACCAATGCTCAGAGCGGCTTCTGTGCTGTTGCCACTTCGTGTCAGTGCTGTGTGGGACCGAGAGAAGAAAAATACAGGAATCACTGTTGGTGTGTATGTCAGTTTCTCACCCTAATCGATGGTCACAATCTTCTCGGATATGATCTTCAAAACTGGAAATGTAAATACATTGGTCTCAGAAATATACCCTTTTTTTCTCTTCATAGTGTTGGCCTTATGGATAGACCTGCTTCAAGGCAATTAGCGTTTTCCCCTTTCACATTGTGTTGGGCTCTAAAGACCAACGGTGCCATCTAGTATGGACACTAGCCAGATCTAGTAGACGCAAAACACAAAAAAACGCTTTCTTTCAACAAACCGGCACTCAAGAATTCCAGACAAACAGAAACAGTGTCTTCCCTGACTGACCGGTGACGTGCACAGTGAGCATATTGTTTCGTCGTCCTGTCTTGCCAATTAACCTATTAATGCATGACTCATACCTTGACTGGGTACGATCCAACACGTACACGGACAATGGAAAGTGTTTCAAACCATTCCACACGAGTCCTGTGGTACACCACAGTGGCCATCCACTTTTTCACTGTACTGTTTTGACAGGGCAGCAAGTTCCAGAGGCAAATCGTGAAATTAGCTGCAGAGTTTTCCTGGCCGTTTTCTGTAAGACTGTGGACACGGAGATATCTACGTGGTGGCCCACCAGCACATCCGCTGTCTACCAAACTCACACGTGATCCACAGGAAAGCTGGAAAAGACAGCGCGCTGTTTTGTACAAGGAGCTGTTCTGGTCGTGTAGCGGGTGGCACAGCCAGAAAGAAGAAGAAGAAGTAAGACTGTGAACACAAGACGATTCACCCAGTATAAACGATGACAGTCAACTTTGATTGTACTTTTTCTTCAGCAGGGAGAATGTTATGGGCCTAGTTGGTCGCTCCTTCAGGGATTGGTCGAACATTCCCAGAACCTGCGAGACCACTTGGCCGTACGTCACAAACACGATTCGCGGAAAAGATCTTCGGCGTGATAAGTAAACTCGCTCCAGTGAAAGAGGAACATTTAAACATGAAAAACAGCTTTTTCAATGCACTTGTACACAAAGAACTGATATATGATGTAACAAAGGTAGTCATTTGTCTCGCACGCTCATTGAACTGCAGCCATCTAAGGATGGTGTCCATCCATCTTTCTACGGTTCCAGCATCCTGGCCCCAGTTTGGATGGGAGACATCTGCGGCGTCTGCTCTGGTCCGAAGCACATGAAAAAAGCAGCAACATCCCCATCATCAGCAGATGGTTTCACACTCAGAAGACCAGTCCTTCCCCCAGGAACACGCCTCGGTTCTAGTTGGGTGCTTCCGGACCCCACGGTTGAACCTGCTTACGATGTGCTGCAGAGAATGGGGAAAACAAGCAGTTGACAACTGATTGATTCATCTGAAATGTTTGATGTATTCTTCCCCAAGCGTGTAGAATTTTACTTGGCGTGTTTTTTTTGTTCCCACTCTTTTGCTGGTCTGTCGTTTGAAATATTGTGCTTTGACAGAAAGTGGTTCCGTATCTAATGGTGAATTGTTTAACTGTCATTTATTTTTAAAGATACATAACATGAGACTGACTGCCATTTTGATTTTGTTAGTATTTCCTTAAAACCGTTAATTTATCTACACTTAGTTTATTATTAATACACAATATTTTGTGATTAAAAATTAGTTCTGTCCTTGGGGTAACAACTTTTCGGTGTTTTTCAATGGAATTGTCGATCAATCACACAAAGTATACCATTAGTAAACTCTTGCTGATAGAAAGTATCATGTTTTCATTCTCACGTCACTGTCAATGTAAGAACAAAGAAAAGCTTCCTAAGGTTAGATAATTATTATTTTCCCTCCTATCACATTCAAAATCTAAAAGACAACTAACGGGAAAATTAATAAAGCCCATTTAGCTGTATACGGTGTACAATTACACTCTGTCCCTATACCCTGTTCAATTCACCAAGATTTACCTAATGTACATTCCTGTACTGTGACAGTTCAAATTGATAACATCTTATTAACTGTCATTTCTGTATACTTACCAAAGGGAGCAGATGATAATAACACTGAATGGATCCGTACATTTCAAGCAGATAAAGGTAAAAAAAGTACTCATAACAGGAGATTTTTAATGCACACGCCCCATTCTGGGAGAATAACTGTGAAAACATTACAAGAAATCGCTTTATTGAAAATATTGTTGATTCATCCTTATAATTATCTTCTGAACGACGGTCGAGTAACACGTATTCCCGTTAATCCTAATCACAGGGCAACAGCTATTATTGACCTGACTCTTGTATCTCCCAATCTAGCTCAAATTTGTGAATGGGATACTTTAAAGCATAGCCTAAATAGTGTCCACATTCGAGTTATTACCAGTTTTGAGTTTATTAATACGGGATCCACAGATACAACAGAGGGGAAAATCCCAAAATATAATTATAAACTTGCTGATTGGAATACGTTTTGACAGCAACTATCAACACTTCAATTTGGTAGCGCAAATGATAAAGACGTTCATCAGTTGTATTCTATATTTACTAATGTAGTTCTTAGATGCTGCTAATGAGTCTATCCCTGTGAGTAAATCAAAGAAGTATCATAAACATTCTGGTAATATATGGTAGAATGAAGACTGTGAGAAGGCTAGAACAAAAAAATGGACAAGATTTGAAGTTTACATCAAAGAAAATTATCTCCCAAATCATGTAGAGTCAAAAAGGGCAAAAAATAGAGCAAACCGGGTTAATGCACAAGCAAAAAGACAGTACAGGTAATCTTTTTGTACGAATGAAGTTTATAGCTATAAATATATGCAAAAGGTATGGGGGAAAAATGAAAACCATGAAGAACGGAATACATTTACAGCAGTGTCCAATAAAACTGGGATAAAGGAAAAAATTCAGATCTACCTTCTAATCAAGAAAAAGCAAAAGCGTTTGTTGATATGTTTGCAAATACAGTAGAACAACTGGATTATCTGCTGAAAGTAGACAACATAGAGAAAATGAAGAGAAAAATAAGACCACGACAGATGAAGATAATAACCAGCCCACAATAAAAAGTTATGTGAATGCCGATATTATTCTAGATGAAGTTAAAGAATGTATTCTATATCTTAGTAAAAACAAAACATCTGTTGGGTTAGATGGGATATCGTATGAAATGTTAAGGCATTTACCACATAATATCATCAGTTTTTTACATGTCATTTTTCAGAAATGTCGGGCTGATGGAGAAATGCCCCTTATCTAGAAACATTCAATTGTTATTCCTATACATAAGCAAGGCAAGCCCAGGTCTGATAGAAACAGCTACAGACCCATCTCGTTGACGTCTCATGTATGCAAAACTTATGGGAAAAAAAAAAATCGTCTTATTATTAAATAGATTAATTCGTGTCTGTGAAAAACAAAGCATTATACCTAATAATCAAGCAGGTTTCCGAAAAGGCCGGTCTACTACAGAACACTTAGCAAAACTCACGACACAAATCAAGCAACAGTTTGCAAGGCGAAAAAATATTCTTGCAACCTTCTTTGATGTGAAAAAAGCTTACTATCGACTATTACAAAAACTTCAAAATCACAATGTTACAGGTAATATGTATAACTATATAGAAAATTCCTTATCAGATAGATTTATACAAGTAAGAGTTGGAAGTACATATTCAAATCCCAGAGAACTTCAGATGGGTCTTCCACAAGGTTCTGTTATTTCACCTATCTTGTTTAATATATTGATATCAGATCTACCAAATAATATATCTAAAGACACAGTCTTAGCTCAGTACGCAGACGATATCTGCATGTGGATGAAGGTAACAATGAAGCGTAAAACTCCACTTAGATCCTTGAACTATACCAACAAATTATATCAACGTGAATTAGATAAAATAAATACATTTATGAAAGAAAATGGTTTAACTTTATCATTAGAAAAAACACATATAGTACTTTTTAATTCAGGATGCAACCCAGAAAAACTTCCAGTTTTTACCATCAATGGCACAGTAATGAATTATACGCAGAGTGTGAAGTTTCTGGGTGTTTTCCTTTCATCAAAACTAACTTGGAATCAACATATAGATTACATATTAAACAAAACAAGAAAGGCTTTACATTTTCTCAAAATTATAAGTAAACAGCGTTGGGGACAAGATACAAAAGCGCTTCTATGTCTTGCTAATTCTCTTGTACGATCTCGATTAATTTATGCTCAGGAAATTTTCTTTAGTGCTCTAAAATATTTGTTAAGCAAACTACAATGTATCGATTGTAAAGCTTTTAAACTGGCACTTGGGGTACCAACCCATGCTTATAATCTAGGATCATATAAAGAAGCAGGTATTCTACCTCTTGATGAATATCGAAAGCTTTCTGCTGCAAAATTTGTATTAAAATCAACAGTATATGACACATTTTGTAAAGAAGAAGTTAAGTTAGATACTGAACATGATTTTGTTAAAAGAGCTAAAACAATTCAATCTTTGCAACCAATTAATTCCTTTGTCTCCGATATTATTAATTGTAAAGAATTAAAAAATAAAGAAATTGCAGCTAAGCCATCTTTTTCGCCAGTACCGCCTTGGGAACAAATTAAACCTGCTTTTGATATTGATCATACAGATGTTAACAAAAGTCAATCTCCAAACATATTAAAAAACTTAGTTAATTTACATATGGAAAGTTGTTATAGTGGATGCATTAAAATATACACAGATGGGTCTGTTCTTCAAAATGGGAATACAGGAGCAGCATTTGTAATACCCTCGTTAAAAATAGAGAAACGATATTATATAGGTAAATATTATTCCATTTTTACTGCAGAATTGTTAGCTATTTTAATGGCATTACACTATACTGCAGAATTACCTATAAATGCTTGTAAAATATTACTTTGTGTAGATTCGAAATCAGCATTACAAGCTATTAAAGGTCAAAATGTTAACATACGCCTTGAAATGATATTAGAGATCAAACATTTAATTAATCAATTATCGAGTAAAGACATTAGTGTAACTTTTTATTGGGTTCCCTCCCATTGCGGAATATACTCAAATGAATTGGTTGATCGAGCAGCTAGAAGTGCAGCACGTAATTCCGAGGGAACGATTCATCTTAATGTGAATTTAGATCTGCATGAATATTATAAACATATTGAAAAATTATCCAAAGATAATTTTGACAGCATGTTAATGACTTCAGACAGTCAATATTCACGCTATTGTATAAAAGGCTCAAGTACAATGAATTCCTACTTAATTTTAAAACAGCTCAAAGATACAAGTTTAAGACAAATCGTATCTTTGATGCTTAAACTTCGTTTAAATGCTTTTAAAACAAAATTTTCTAAAGATGTTAACTGCATATGTGGAAATCAAATATCTATAAATCATTTGCTCCTATATTGTCCTAGAATTAAAGAACAAATCAACAAAACTGATGGTGAATTGCTGAACCATCAAACGCCTTTAACCATTGAAAAAATCTTAAACAACTTTAATCTCCTTAAACGTTTTTCAGAAATCCTGCACATAAGTCCTGTTGGTATTTTTCTTTGAGTTACTAATTAATTGTTGGTTTAAATTGTGTTATTATATTTTTGTTGTTAGCCATTTAGAAATTAAGACACACTTGTTTAACTC
>CM065685.1:9020346-9022846 GCA_017654935.2 Phymorhynchus buccinoides | reverse complement strand
CACCCCCCACACACATCCACAACAACAAAAAATCCCAGTCTCCACCACCCACCACCCACCACCCGCACTCACACCCACAAGCACACACACACACACATACCCCTGACGCCCACAAACCTATGCACACACACATACATTCATACAAGTTTACACTATGTACATATATCAGTTCACATAGATTTTAAATGTTCTCCACACCGTGTAGTATCATTGGAAAGAGAGAGAGAGAGAGAGAGAGAGAGAGAGAGAGAGAGAGAGAGAGAGAGAGAGAGAGAGAGAGAGAGAGAGAGAGAGAGAGAAGCATAGACAGGCTGACAGAGAGAATGAGAGAGAGGGGAGAGATAACAAAAAGAGAGAGAGAGAGAGAGGGGGGGGGAGAGAGACAAAGAAGAGAGAGAGAGAGAGAGAGAGAGAGAGAGAGAGAGAGAGAGAGAGAGAGAGAGAGAGAGGGAGAGAAACATAGACAGGCTGACAGAGAGAATAAGAGAGAGGGAGAGAGAGATATAAAAAAAGAGATAGAGAGAGAGAGGGAGAGAGAGAGAGAGAGAGAGAGGAGAGAGAGAGAGAGGGAGAGAGAGAGAGAAGCATAGACAGGCTGACAGAGAGAATGAGAGAGAGAGGAGAGAGAGAACAAACAAAAGAGAGAGGGGGAAGAGAGAGAGAGAGAGAGAGAGAGAGAGAGAGAGAGAGAGAGAGAGAGAGAGAGAGAGAGACAGACTGACAGACAGCCCAGTAGTTAGCAGAGACAAACACAGGGATAGAAACAGAGAGAGACATAAGGCAGACAGACAGAGACAGACAGAAACATTAACCCATTTATGCCCAAATTTTGTTTTCAAACAAAAGTTGCATGTCTGTCTAGCTTTTGGTCTGTAATAAACATATTTTATACTTATTTGAGCAAACCTTAGAATTTAGTGATTTAGAAGACAGAACATGCCCGTCCCATGTATGGGACAGTGGGCACGAGAGGGTAGGGGTTTTCAGTCTTTTTCACAATTCACTTGACAACAAAAGTGAGGGGTGTTCTGATTTTTAATTGACATAAAATCATTCAATATAGCATCAAAAAGCCACACACAACATAATTCTGAGCAAAATTTGACATTGGTAAATGAACAAAATATTTTCATGAAATGAATCAAATTCTGAAAAAAATGTGAAAGCGGAAACAAACAGTCTTTAGTCTTTTTGTCTTCAAAGAAGAGAAAGCTGGAGACTTGGGTTCACCAAAGCTGACAATACTGGCAATGTCATTTGATGTGATACACCTGGAAGCATCAGTCATGTACACCGATCTTGCACTTTGAGCACCGATGCTTGGTTTTCAAACCACATGCACCGCACCTCAGCTGTGTTGGCCATGGCTGAACCAGGTGGTCAAGACAGTCAAACCTGACCTCAACTGCAACACGCTTGTCCACAGGTACGAAGCCTCTTGGACGGCCAGGTGTTGCAGGAGAAGCCTGTGCAAGGTAGACTCTTGCAACTCTTCTGCGGATGGCAAGAAGATCCAAAGGGTTGCTCTTGGCTGCGTCGGTTGATCTGTAGAGATGCTAGGCCTGTTGGATACAGACATCCAGGCAGTAAGGAAACATTGCCCTCCACCACTTCTTGGAGCGTATGGCAACCCGGTACTTGTCCACGTTCTGATCAGTGCGGTCCACACCGCCCATGGATTGGTTGTAGTGGTGGATCAGGAAGGGCTGTGGCAGTTGGACTTGTCTGGATTCTGACCTTGACCACCTCTTTGCAGTCTGTAGGGGCTCCACACCAGCCTTGTTGGAAATACCATTTGCAATGTTGCTGTCGTTCCATCGCACCACGATGATCCCTGACTTGGTGTATGTGGCATAATCAAACGTACCTCTAGCTGTCTTCTGCATCTCCTTCACATTTATGTCATCCGAAGATATGTCTCTGTCGGGCTCATAAAGTGGCTGGCGTTGACCCTGCCTGAATAATGTGGCAGTAGCAGGCACCTCCAGCTGTCGGCCATTGAGGTTGGACACTGTCCCCTCCCCGTCTTCTTCCCCGCTGTCTTCATCAGTGTCCTCATTCACTGCAGGTGGCTCAATGAAGATAGCGGCTTCTTGGATGCTGCTGTTGTCTTCCAGCATTGACAGAACTTGGTGAATATTGTACAGTCTGAAAGACAAGAAAAACAAATTCCTTCTTTGTATGTATAAAAAAGCCCACCCCTCTCGTGCCCACTGTCCCATATATGGGACGGTAATTAAAACATTCACAGATGCAAGCAAAAGCATTTTCGGAAAAATCCCTTAAAAACATTAATACATAACATCATTATCTCCATTGTTTCTTCTTTGTTTGATATAAAAAAACGATTGCCAAAAAAACTGTGAACTTACCTTTTATTGCTTGCCATGCTCCTCACCAATTGCACACAAATTTGCAAATGGCGGCCTTCCTGGAAAAAAGTTAGGCAGGCTAATCCAGCAAAACCCCCAATTTATGGGTACGTGAAGCCTCCCTTGAC
>CM065685.1:9003746-9009846 GCA_017654935.2 Phymorhynchus buccinoides | reverse complement strand
AAACGACAGTCTGGCAATGGAGTAAAAACACATAAAAGTAGTATCGACAGACAGACAGACAGATAGACACTCACCCGCACACGCACGCGCACATGCACGCACACACTAACACACGCATGTACGCACACACACAGCAACACACACACATATGATACAGAACACGCACACGCGCACACACACGCGCGCACGCGCGCGCACGCACGCGCACCACACACACACACACACACACATCACACACACACACACACACACCACACACAAACGCACACACATTACGGCACACAATATGCCCAAACACACAGAGAGAAATACATTGAAAACACACAATCAGACAGATAGTGAAAGGGAGACAGACAGGCAGGTAGACAGACAATACAGACACACGAATACAGCAAAAACACATGGGCAGACAGAAAGTGAAAGAAAGACAGACAGATAGACAAAGACACACGACAGCAGTAGTTGTTGTTGCTGTTGTTGACGTACCCTGGCTAAAAGACTCCAGGGATCATGCCAACAGCCGAAGCACACGCATACAGTAAACAAACACAAGCAGACAGAAAGTGAGAGGAAGACAGACAGTCAGACAAGTACAGGGACAGACAGACAGACAAGATACATACATACACAGTGAGTTCAGCAAAACACACGGGCAAACAGGAAGTTAAAAAGCATAAGCAGACAGACGCACACATATACAGACACAGACAGACACAGAAAGCGCACGGACAGGCAGACGCACAGACAGACACCATCTCGAATGCAAGACAAAACACATAAAGCAAACCAGCCGTCATGGCGTAGTGGTTAGCTTTCGCGGACTACTGGCTGGGAGGTCACGGGTTCGAATCCCATCAGAGGCGAGGTTTTTGTTTTTCGGTCCTGGACCGACTCCTACCCAAAGTGAGTGGCTATGGGCTCAATGGGAAGACTGAAACCACACAGTCTAGCTTCATCCGCTTAACGGATGCGATTCTGAAAGTGCTGCTCTAATTTCAAGACCAACACTGCAGGTCTTCTGTAGTTCTCGGGACTGGTTAACGTTGGGATATCATTATGAAGGGAAGCGTAGAATACAGCCCTGTCACGTAGGCTCAGACCGATACGGAACTCCATAGCATCATCATCATTAATGCTTGTCATCCGCCTCATTTCCATCAAACATTTAAAAAAGAAAAACAATGTCCCAAATCATGTGGCTTTGCATGCCCTGCTCTCACCTGTAGTTTCGGTTTCCGATCCAATCTATCACTTGGTGCGTTCCGGTCAAAGTCATGGGGATCATTGTGTTCTGGGGAGCTGTCGGTGGACGGTCGTGGTGGCGCCCTCAGAGGAGGACCTCACTCACGCTGGCTCCGCGACTAAGAGAATAGTGTCGTCAGTAGGGGGCTTAGTAGGCATTTTGGTGTCCTGATACAGGCTCTACTGAACTCCACCGAAGTGACTCAGCAGCAGTGCAGTGTCTCCTCGGTTGGTTTCCTCCTGATGGTCTAACATAGATTCACTCTCCTTGGACTGCTGGTTTCGAATTCTGCGACCTGAACAAGCGGAGGTATGGCTGCGAGTTGGGACTCGGAATGAGCGGCGTTGGGAGCAACGCTACTGTACGGCCCAGAAGATGGGTAAGCAAAATAAAAAAAGAAATGTGAATGGGGATTGGGTGGAGGGGGAAGTCCAAGTGTTTGGTGATTTGCGTAGTTGTCCCCCCTAAGGAGAAGCACTTAGCCATTAGTCATTTGATTAGTTCCCCCTGACTTCGCATAGAAGGCATCGGTTGAGAGAGAGAGAGAGAGAGAGAGGAGGAGAGAGAGAGAGAGGAGAGAGAGAGAGAGAGTAGAGAGAGAGAGATGAGGAAGAGAGAGAGAGAGAGAGGAGAGAGAGAGAGAGAGAGAGAGAGGGAGAGAGAGAGAGAGAGTGAGAGAGACGAGAGAGAGAGATGGAGAGCGAGAGAGAGATGGAGAGAGAGAGAGAGAGAGAGAGAGAGAGAGAGAGAGAGATCAGAGAGAGAGAGATGAGGAGAGATGGAGAGAGAGAGAAGAGAGCTGAGAGAGAGAGAGATGGAGAGAGAGAGAGAGAGAGATGAGAGAGGGGCAGAAAAAAAGAGAGGAGTAAAGACATACACGAGCCACACGCTCGCGCGCATTGCGCATATGCGTGCGTGACGTGTGTGTGTGCGCGCGCGCGCGCGCGCGCAGTGTGTGTGTGTGTGTATGTGTGTGTTTGTGTGTGTGATAGAGACAGAGACAGAGACAGAGAGAATAAGGACGAAAGTTAGCAAGAACAATGCAATGATGGGGCGGGAGATACCAAGACCATCAAAAACACGACAAAATCTCATTGATATCGATATTCCATTGTCTTCAAAGGTGGAAAAAAATGTTTTAATAATAATTGCAAAAATCAACCACTTACTTCGTAATCCATCATAATAATTCCCCGCAGTCATTTCAAATCCTCTCTCTCCTTACTGTCTGTGTACGCAAAGCCCCCCTGTCTTTAAAAGTTATAATTTACCCCGGGGGGTATGAAAGATCAGATTTCTGCGCGGCATTAGGGTTGTCTTGGAACACGCTGCGTTTGAGGTATGATTTCTCTCCCAAATTTGTCTGCTTTTTTTTTATGTCATGTCTGTTCAAAAAGAATTAGCCACACACGCATATTATTTATTATCATAGAGTTGTTTTGGAAATATACTGTGTTTGAGTTATGGTGTCTGTCTGTGTTCCAGATTGTCTGTCTGCCTGTCTGTTTTTGTTTGTTTGTTTGTTTGCTTGTCTGTTTGTTTGCATTGTGTGTTTGTTTGTTTGTCTGTGTGTCTGTTTGTTTGTATATCTGTCTGTCTGTTCTAAAGGAATCAACTTTTTCCACGAATTAGAATTGTCTTGAAATATACCGTGTTTGAGTAAGGCCGGGTTCACATTAGACGCGTAAGTTCCGTACGGAAACCCTAAATAAGTGGAAGAAAGAAGGAACAAATTTTGCGCGCACGTGTCCGAATTTCCCCTATATGCGTAAACTTGTATCCTTCTTTCTTTCACTTATTTACGGTTTTCCGCACGAAACTTACTCGTCTAATGTGAACCCGGCCTTACGATTGCTCTATGTCAGTTTGCCTGTCTATCTGTCCGAGAGATAATTGTAATCGAATCTATTGTGTTTGCATTAACCTATATAATTAGGCCCACTGTCCCATAGATGGGACACTTTGTTTTATTGGTAATACTAGTTCGACTGAACCCAATACAGTGACCAATCTGCACTTGTCAAGTCAAGGGAGGCTTCACGTACCCATAAATTGGGGGTTTTGCTGGATTAGCCTGCCTAACTTTTTTCCAGGAAGGCCGCCATTTGCAAATTTGTGTGCAATTGGTGAGGAGCATGGCAAGCAATAAAAGGTAAGTTCACAGTTTTTTTGGCAATCGTTTTTTTTATATCAAACAAAGAAGAAACAATGGAGATAATGATGTTATGTATTAATGTTTTTAAGGGATTTTTCAGAAAATGCTTTTGCTTGCATCTGTGAATGTTTTAATTACCGTCCCATATATGGGACAGTGGGCACGAGAGGGGTGGGCTTTTTTTTATACATACAAAGAAGGAATTTGTTTTTCTTGTCTTTCAGACTGTACAATATTCACCAAGTTCTGTCAATGCTGGAAGATGACAGCAGCATCCAAGAAGCCGCTATCTTCATTGAGCCACCTGCAGTGAATGAGGACACTGATGAAGACAGCGGGGAAGAAGACGGGGAGGGGACAGTGTCCAACCTAAATGGCCGACAGCTGGAGGCGCCTGCTACTGCCACAGTATTCAGGCAGGGTCAACGCCAGCCACTTTATGAGCCCGACAGAGACATATCTTCGGATGACATAGATGTGAAGGAGATGCAGAAGACAGCAAGAGGTACGTTTGATTATGCCACATACACCAAGTCAGGGATCATCGTGGTGCGATGGAACGACAGCAACATTGACAACAACATTGGTATTTCCAACAAGGCTGGTGTGGAGCCCCTACAGACTGCAAAGAGGTGGTCAAGGTCAGAATCCAGACAAGTCCAACTGCCACAGCCCTTCCTGATCCACCACTACAACCAATCCATGGGCGGTGTGGACCGCACTGATCAGAACGTGGACAAGTACCGGGTTGCCATACGCTCCAAGAAGTGGTGGAGGGCAATGTTTCCTTACTGCCTGGATGTCTGTATCCAACAGGCCTAGCATCTCTACAGATCAACCGACGCAGCCAAGAGCAACCCTTTGGATCTTCTTGCCATCCGCAGAAGAGTTGCAAGAGTCTACCTTGCACAGGCTTCTCCTGCAACACCTGGCCGTCCAAGAGGCTTCGTACCTGTGGACAAGCGTGTTGCAGTTGAGGTCAGGTTTGACTGTCTTGACCACCTGGTTCAGCCATGGCCAACACAGCTGAGGTGCGGTGCATGTGGTTTGAAAACCAAGCATCGGTGCTCAAAGTGCAAGATCGGTGTACATGACTGATGCTTCCAGGTGTATCACATCAAATGACATTGCCAGTATTGTCAGCTTTGGTGAACCCAAGTCTCCAGCTTTCTCTTCTTTGAAGACAAAAAGACCAAAGACTGTTTGTTTCCGCTTTCACATTTTTTTCAGAATTTGATTCATTTCATGAAAATATTTTGTTCATTTACCAATGTCAAATTTTGCTCAGAATTATGTTGTGTGTGGCTTTTTGATGCTATATTGAATGATTTTATGTCAATTAAAAATCAGAACACCCCTCACTTGTGTTGTCAATTAATTGTGAAAAAGACTGAAAACCCCTACCCTCTCGTGCCCACTGTCCCATACATGGGACGGGCATGTTCTGTCTTCTAAATCACTAAATTCTAAGGTTTGCTCAAAATAAGTATAAAATATGTTTATTACAGACCAAAAGCTAGACAGACATGCAACTTTTGTTTGAAAACAAAATTTGGGCATAAATGGGTTAATGTTTCTGTCTGTCTCTGTCTGTCTGCCTTATGTCTCTCTCTGTTTCTATCCCTGTGTTTGTCTCTGCTAACTACTGGGCTGTCTGTCAGTCTGTCTCTCTCTCTCTCTCTCTTCTCTCTCTCTCTCTCTCTCTCTCTCTCTCTCTCTCTCTCTCTCTCTCCCCTCTCTCTTTATTTTTTGTTCTCTCTCCTCTCTCTCTCATTCTCTCTGTCAGCCTGTCTATGCTTCTCTCTCTCTTCCCCTCTCTCTCTCTCCCTCTCTCTCTCTCTCTCTCTCCCTCTCTCCTCTCTATCTCGTTTTTTTTATATCTCTCTCCCCTCTCTCTTATTCTCTCTGTCAGCCTGTCTATGTTTCGCTCCCTCTCTCTCTCTCCTCTCTCTCTCTCTCTCTCTCTCTCTCTCTCTCTCTCTCTCTCAACCTTTGTCTCTCTCCCCCCCCCTCTCTCTCTCTCTCTCTTTTTGTTATCTCTCTCCCTCTCTCTCATTTCTTCTGTCTAGCCTGTCATATGCTTCTCTCTCTCTCATCTCTTTCTCTCTCTCTCTCTCGATGATTCTCAGTCTCTCTCCTCATCTCTCCTCTATCTCTCTCTCTAGCATCTCTCTCTCTCTCTTTCCAATGATACTACACGGTGTGGAGAACATTTAAAATCTATGTGAACTGATATATGTACATAGTTGTAAACTTGTATGAATGTATGTGGTGTGTGCATGGTTTGTGGGCGTCAGGGGTAATGTGTGTGTGTGTGTGCTTGTGGGTGTGAGTGCGGGTGGTGGGTGGTGGGTGGTGGAGACTGGGATTTTTTGTTGTTGTGGATGTGTGTGGGGGGTGGTGGTGTTTCCTTAATCTTGATTTGCTGTTGTGTCCATTTTTGCCTAGTTGTATTATATTACTTTCTATATTGTTGTCACTTTACTTTTCTTCTGAGTGGGTTTAGTTCTGTGTCAAGGATCCTGGTGTTCGTCAGATCCAGTGAATGGCCACATTCAGTGAGGTGAGGATGGAAGGCCGTATCCCTTCTGGTCTGATGTTCTACAGTCTTTCTGTCTCGCCGATGTAGTCCTCACAACAGTCAGAGCACTGAATGTGGTAGATAGCGCACCACTCTTTCCTTGTCTCTGTTTTGTCTTTGG
>CM065685.1:8983746-8998746 GCA_017654935.2 Phymorhynchus buccinoides | reverse complement strand
ATTTAAACGAAGTTTAAGCATCAAAGATACGATTTGTCTTAAACTTGTATCTTTGAGCTGTTTTAAAATTAAGTAGGAATTCATTGTACTTGAGCCTTTTATACAATAGCGTGAATATTGACTGTCTGAAGTCATTAACATGCTGTCAAAATTTTCTTTGGATAATTTTTCAATATGTTTATAATATTCATGCAGATCTAAATTCACATTAAGATGAATCGTTCCCTCGGAATTACGTGCTGCACTTCTAGCTGCTCGATCAACCAATTCATTTGAGTATATTCCACAATGGGAGGGAACCCAATAAAAAGTTACACTAATGTCTTTACTCGATAATTGATTAATTAAATGTTTGATCTCTAATATCATTTCAAGGCGTATGTTAACATTTTGACCTTTAATAGCTTGTAATGCTGATTTCGAATCTACACAAAGTAATATTTTACAAGCATTTATAGGTAATTCTGCGGTATATTGTAATGCCATTAAAATAGCTAACAATTCTGCAGTAAAAATGGAATAATATTTACCTATATAATATCGTTTCTCTATTTTTAACGAGGGTATTATAAATGCTGCTCCTGTATTCCCATTTTGAAGAACAGACCCATCTGTGTATATTTTAATGCATCCACTATAACAACTTTCCATATGTAAATTAACTAAGTTTTTTAATATGTTTGGAGATTGACTTTTGTTAACATCTGTATGATCAATATCAAAAGCAGGTTTAATTTGTTCCCAAGGCGGTACTGGCGAAAAAGATGGCTTAGCTGCAATTTCTTTATTTTTTAATTCTTTACAATTAATAATATCTGAGACAAAGGAATTAATTGGTTGCAAAGATTGAATTGTTTTAGCTCGTTTAACAAAATCATGTTCAGTATCTAACTTAACTTCTTCTTTACAAAATGTGTCATATACTGTTGATTTTAATACAAATTTTGCAGCAGAAATCTTTCGATATTCATCGAGAGGTAGAATACCTGCTTCTTTATATGATCCTAGATTATAAGCATGGGTTGGTACCCCAAATGCCAGTTTAAAGGCTTTACAATCGATACATTGTAGTTTGCTTAACAAATATTTTGGAGCACTAAAGAAAATTTCCTGAGCATAAATTAATCGAGATCGTACAAGAGAATTAGCAAGACATAGAAGCGCTTTTGTATCTTGTCCCCAACGCTGTTTACTTATAATTTTGAGAAAATGTAAAGCCTTTCTTGTTTTGTTTAATATGTAATCTATATGTTGATTCCAAGTAAGTTTTGATGAAAGGAAAACACCCAGAAACTTCACACTCTGCGTATAATTCATTACTGTGCCATTGATGGTAAAAACTGGAAGTTTTTCTGGGTTGCATCCCGAATTAAAAAGTACTATATGTGTTTTTTCTAATGATAAAGTTAAACCATTTTCTTTCATAAATGTATTTATTTTATCTAATTCACGTTGATATAGTTTTTTGGTATAGTTCAAGGATCTAAGTGGAGTTTTACGCTTCATTGTTACCTTCATCCACATGCAGATATCGTCTGCGTACTGAGCTAAGACTGTGTCTTTAGATATATTATTTGGTAGATCTGCTATCAATATATTAAACAAGATAGGTGAAATAACAGAACCTTGTGGAAGACCCATCTGAAGTTCTCTGGGATTTGAATATGTACTTCCAACTCTTACTTGTATAAATCTATCTGATAAGAAATTTTCTATATAGTTATACATATTACCTGTAACATTGTGATTTTGAAGTTTTTGTAATAGTCGATAGTGCTTTTTTCACATCAAAGAAGGTTGCAAGAATATTTTTTCGCCTTGCAAACTGTTGCTTGATTTGTGTCGTGAGTTTTGCTAAGTGTTCTGTAGTAGACCGGCCTTTTCGGAAACCTGCTTGATTATTAGGTATAATGCTTTGTTTTTCACAGACATGAATTAATCTATTTAATACGATTTTTTCCATAAGTTTGCATACATGAGACGTCAAAGAGATGGGTCTGTAGCTGTTTCTATCAGACCTGGGCTTGCCTTGCTTATGTATAGGAATAACAATTGAATGTTTCCAGATAAGGGGCATTTCTCCATCAGCCCAACATTTCTGAAAAATTACATGTAAAAAACTGATGACATTATGTGGTAAATGCCTTAACATTTCATACGATATTCCATCTAATCCAACAGATGTTTTGTTTTTACTAAGATGTAGAATACATTCTTTAACTTCATCTAGAGTAATATCGGCATTCACATAACTTTTTATTGTGGGCTGGTTATTATCTTCATCTGTCGTGGTCTTATTTTTCTCTTCATTTTCTCTATATTGTCTACTTTCAGCAGATAATCCAGTAGTTCTACTGTAATTTGCAAACATATCAACAAACGCTTCTGCTTTTTCTTGATTAGAAGGTAGATCTGAATTTTCCAGTTTTATTGGACACTGCGGTAAATGTATTCCGTTCTTCATGGTTTTCATTTTTTCCCATACCTTTTGCATATCTTTATAGCTATAAACTTCATTAGTACAAAAAGATGACCAGTACTGTCTCTTTGCCTGTGCATTAACCCTGTTTGCTCTATTTTTTGCCCTTTTTGACTCTATATGATTTGGGAGAGAGTGTTCTTTTATGTAATCTTCAAATTTTGTCCATTTTTCTGCTCTAGCGTATTCACAGTCTTCATTCCACCAGATATTACCAGAATGTTTATGAGACTTCTTTGATTTACTCATAGGGATAGACTCATTAGCAGCGCTAAGAACTGCATTAGTAAATATAGAGTACAACTCATGAACGTCTTTATCATTTATGTTACCAAAGTGAAATGTTGATAGTTGCTGTGAAAACTTATCCCAATCAGCAAGTTTATAATTATATTTTGGGATTTTTTCCTCTGTTGTATCTGTGGATCCCGTATTAGTAAACTCAAAACTGGTAATAACTGGAATGTGGTCACTATTTAGGCTATACTTTAAAGTATTCCATTCACAAATTGGAGCTAGATTGGGAGATACAAGAGTCAGGTCAATAGCGGTTGCCCTGTGATTAGGATTATCGGGAATACGTGTTACTCGACCGTCGTTCAGAAGATATAAGGATGAATCAACAATATTTTCAATAAAGCGATTGCTTGTAATGTTTTCACAGTTCTTCTCCCAGAATGGGGCGTGTGCATTAAAATCTCCTGTTATGAGTACTTTTTTACCTTTATCTGCTTGAAATGTACGGATCCATTCAGTGTTATTATCATCTGGTCCCTTTGGTAAGTATACAGAAATGACAGTTAATAAGATGTTATCAATTTGAACTGTCACAGCACAGGAATGTACATTAGGTAAATCTGGTGGAACAGGGCTAGGGCACAGAGTGTAATTTACCCCTGTATACACGTAAATGGCTGTATTAATTTTCCCGTTAGTGTCTTCTTTTTGAATGATAGGAGGGAAATAATAATTATCTAACTTAGGAAGCTTTTCTTTCTTAACATTCAGTGACTGGAGACTTAAAACATGATACTTTTCATCAGCAAGATGTTGTACTAAATGGTCGTACTTTGTGGTGATTGATCGACAATTCCATTGAAAAACACGAAAGTTGTTACCCAATGACATGAACTAATTTTTAACACAAAATATTGTATAATAATAACTAATTTGTAAGATAATTAACTGTTTTAAGGAAATACTAACAAAATCAAAATGGCAGTAAGTCTCAATTATATCTTTAAAAATAAATGACAGTAAAACAATCACATTAGATACGGAACACTTTTCTGTCAATCACAATATTTCAAAGACAGACACAAGAGGGGGAAAAAAAACCACCGCAAGAAAATTCTACACGATTGGGGAAGAATACATCAAACATTTCAGATGAACTCATCAGTGTCAACTGCTGTTTATCCCCATCTCTGCAGCACATCGTACATGTTCCACCGTGGGTCCTGAGCACCAAAGAACCGAGGGTGTCCTGGGGGAGGACCTGGTCTCTGAGTGTGAAACCATCTGCCTGACTGATGTGGGACTCTTGCTGCTTTCCTTGGCTTCGACCAGAGCAGACGCCGCAGATGTCTCCCCAAACTGGCTGCCAGGATGCTGGAACCGTAGAAAGATGGATGGACACCATCCTTGAGATGGCTGCAGTTCAACTGATCGTGCGAGACAAATGACACCTTCTTATCATCAAACAGTTCTTTTGTTACAAGTGCATTGAAAAGCTGTCTTTTCATGTTTAATTGTTCCTCTTTCACTGGAGCGAGTTTACTTATCACGCCGAAGATCTTTTCCCGAACCGGTGTGACCGACGGCCAAGTTTGGTCTCGCAGGTTCTGGAATGTTCGACAATCCTGAAGGATGCGACCAACTAGCCCATACTATTCTCCCTGCTGAAAAAGTACAATCAAGTTGACTGTCACGTTCTGGGTGAATCGTCCACAATCTTACTTCTTCTTCTTCTTCTGGCGTGCACCCGCTACACGACCAGACCAGCTCCCTTGACAAACAGCGCTGTCTTTTCCAGCTTTTCCTTGGATCCGTGGAGTTTGGTAGACAGCGGTGTGCTGGTGGGCCACACGTAGCTCCTCCTTGTCCACAGTCTTACAGAAAACGCCATAAAACTCTGCAGCTAATTTCACGAATTCGCCTCTGAACTTGCTGCCTGTCAAACAGTACAGGAAAAAGTTGATGGCACTGTTGGTGTACCACAGGACTCGTGTGACTTGTTGAAACACTTTCCATTGTCCGTGTAGTGTTGGATCGTCCCAGTCAAGGTATGAGTCCATTGCCATTAATAGGTTAATTGGCAACGACAGGACGACGAAACAAATGCTCACTGCAATCACCGTGGCAGTCAGGGAAGACACTTTCTGTTGTCTGGAATTCTGAGTGGTTTGTTGTAAAGAAAGACGTGTGTTTGCTCTGACAGATCTGGCCAGTGTCCATACCATGGCACAGTTGCTTACAGCCAACAATGTGAAAGGTAAAACGCATGCCTGAAGCAGGTCTATCCAAGGCCAAACTATGAAGAGAAAAAAAGGGTATATTTCTGATACAATTGATTTACATTTCCAGTTTTGAAGATCATATCCGTAGAAGATGTGACCATCGATTAGGGTGAGAATAATGATCACTACACCAACAGTGATTCCTGATTTTCTCTTCGTCCACACAGCACTGACACGAAGTGGCCACAGCACAGAAGCCGCTCTGAGCATGGTGAGTGACACCAGCATCCACGCAGACAGAGCTGGTGATGCATAGAACATAAACGTATATGCCTTACACGACCAGGCGCTCCAAACCGCAAGGTGATCTGCATCAAAATAACACTGACATAAATACTCGAACGTTGTTATCAAAAGAAAAACCTGATCTGAAATGGCTAGAACTATGAAGAACACACTTGACGTGGATACAGGAAGACGTACCATGATTGCAGTTATCATCAAATTTCCAAACGTCCCAAAACCCACAACAATAGGGTAGCAAAGGTCTCTTATTGTTTCCATCGTGTATGTGTAAGGACGGAATAGGTCGTCCCAATTAGATCGTTTCATGTGAACAGAGTTCGCCATTCTACTGGTCACAACTAACATTGGAACTGGGCGATACGATGGTGGATTTCACAAAAGCGAAGTAGTAGTACTATGGGGGTTTTGAACACAAAAAACAAAAGATAGACGTAGTCAATAAGTCAAGAGAATTTACAAACTGTTCTTTCCCTGTCTACTAGTTTCTTATTCATAAGTGATTAAGGTCCTCTCAAGATGTCTCATATGTTCGAAGGATGCAGATCGTCATTAGCGTGCAAGTTAATAAAGTGGCTCTGGGCAAATGCGTTCACCTCGGATGTCCACGATCTCGTCACGTTCTCTACAAATCTAGCGCACAGTGAGGACGCAGTGGGGTCTTCACCATGTGTGATAAGGGGCCTAAGCCATAAACCCGGGTTTGTTTCCCGCGCCCTAGACAGACATTGTGCGCTCACTCTCCACCTAGGCCTATGTCATGGTTTGTACGCCCAGTCCTTGAGAAGAGGCTCCACAAGCCATGGTTCTGTGTTCTCACACACTTTGCTCACGCTAAAGAACTCCATGGCAAAGAAGCACTGGACAAAGCTCTACATTCTTTCTCTACTCCCATCGTCCCCACTGCACCAGCGGTCATGCATTCCCCAGGTGGGACAATAGGAATTTGAGAGAGAGGTCATACTTTGTGGCAAGAAAGGTAAACTAAACAAAATATTAAGCAAGAGGCAAAGCCTTCAAGGCTCACCCGAACAGGCACATGTGGGACAACAACAAACACAGAGTGAGGGGGGTGTCTAGAGTACAATATTGCCAATAAATGTTTGCAGTACAAATGAAACTATCGTTAATGGATACAACAACAACAACAACACCAAAAGATGTCCGTGCCGAGATCCAGACCCGGAACCATTGGCATCAGAGACAGAAGCTCTACACAATGGGCTGCCAAGGCTTTCACTGTGGAATGTGTTTTTTAACTCAAGTTGCCTGTTGAATACTCTCTAACCCAAAATATTATTTGTTTCTTATCTGTTTACTGTTGCTGTGTTATTTGAAGTATTTAATTATCAAAATTCTTAATGTTTGAAAGCTTGCATAGACATATAATTAAAGTCATTCACGCACAAACAGTGCACACAACACTTTGAATATTGTTCCTTCTCTTATACTTAACCAAATTTTCGCTGGTGTTAGCTTCTACTGGGTTAATGCCAGCGATATATATATCAGAACAAAAAAAGAATGAAAACTAACAAGAAAGAATGTAGACTATTCCCAATATTTCGGCTTTTGGCCTTGGACGCGGGACAGACAGTAGAACAAACTTGACGTAACAAATACAACACGTAACTTTTCTTGACGTCATTGTTGTGACCCACATTCTGTGTGTATAATTAGATTGTGTTGCAGTGTGGTGTGTGTGTGTGTGTGTGTGTGTGTGTGTGTGTGTGTGTGTGTGTGTGTGTGTGTGTGTGCGCGTGCGTGCGTGCGCGTGTGCGTGTGTGTGCGTGTGTGTGTGTGTGTGTGTGTGTGTGTGTGTGTGTGTGTGTGTGTGTGTGTGTGTGTGTGTGTGTTTGATAATTCATTTGGACTATTGAGTCCACATAATAAAAAAAATGAATCCCCCAATACAGTCTCCTCTCTCTCTCTCTCTCTCTCTCTCTCTCTCTCTCTCTCTCTCTCTCTCTCTCTCTCTCTCTCTCTCTCTCTCTCTCTCTCTCTCTCTCACTCTCTCATATCCATGTCCGCTCAGTTCATCTTTGTAGTTATTACTTCCAAACTATGTAGAACTAACGCCAGATCTTAAGACCATTTAGTTAAGAGAGTGGGCATGTATCATGGGTAAAGCATCTTCATTATAAACAAATTCAGCATCTCCACTATGATAATGCCAAGAGAGTGGGTGTGTAACCTGGGCCAAGCGTCTCCACTATAAACAAATAAAGCATCTCCCCTAGGAACAGGTCAAGAGAGTGGATCCTGGGTAAAGCATCTCCACTATAAACAAATAACACAGCTCGAAGGAGAAATAACTGCCCTCTCAGACAATTCATTAGGGAGAGTTCAGACCCAGCGGAGCCATGGTCTTCAGCTTGTCCATCCATAACTTTTCACGACGGAGTCTGGACTCCTTGCTCTGGACGAAGACCTGTTCAAGGATGATGCATCTGACATTCTCACAGGAATGTCCGGCCAAGTTGAAGTGTTCTGCCACCAGAGTCCCAGTGTTGTGCCTGATATGGGACCGGTGTAGAGTGATCCTCACGCTAACCGAGTTCTTTGTCTCTCCAACATACTGGGCGTGTCCACATAGTTCGCAGAACAGCAGGTAGATGACGTTAGTCGATCCACAGCATAGGTTCTGCCTGATGGTGAATCTCTCCCCCGTCCTGTCACTGGAGAACCCCATGGTTTCCATCAGATGAAGACGGCAGGCGGTGCACGTCTTGGAACATCTGTGGCAGCCAGGATCCACATCACAGGGCAGGGCAGGAGGAGCTGAAGGCATCAGCAAATCTCTCAGGGATATGCTGTTCCGTTCTCCCAGGATGGGGGGTTCAAGAGCCACTTTCCTCATCCTGGCGCTCTGGTGGAGGGTAGGCAGACTGTCCCTGAGATATTTGCTGAGTGGAGGGTTGCGGGGATTGTGGGTCACCACCATGGGAACTCTCCCAGCTTTCTTTTGTGGCTGGTACTCGAGTGTACTCCCTCGTTGTGTTGCTTTGGCCTTCTCCCTTCCCTTTTTGATAGCCCACTCTGGAGAGCACTTCTTTTTGAAGTTGTTGGCCATTGTGTTGCACTGGCGTTCAAAGTCCTCATCGTTGCTGCAAAGGCGTCGAAGTCGTAAAAACTGGCTTGATGGTATGCCGTTTACGCAGTGCCTTGGATGACTTGAGTTGTATGGAAGGTAGGCTTTTGTGTCTGTGGACTTGACAAAGAGGCTTGATGTTAAGTAGCCGTCTTCGATCTTAATGAGAATGTCAAGGAAGGGAATACTGGTCTTGGAGTTGCTGATGGTGAACTTGATGGTTGGGTGGATGGAATTGATGTAGGTGGTGAATTGGTCTAGGTCTTGTTGGGACCGAGTCCACAAGATGAGGATGTCATCGATGAATCGTTTCCATACATCCTCCTCAATCCGCACAGGGCTGTTCTCCAACAGTTTGGCTTCAAGCCAGCCCATGAACATGTTGGCCACAGTAGGTGCCACCGGTGTTCCCATGGCAGTCCCTGACTTCTGTATGTCTGGCCCTCAAAATTGAAAAAATTGTTCATGAGAACATGGTTCACCACCTTGAGAGCTTTGTTCATTGGTGGGCAATCAGGGAGAGGGTGGCATCCCATCAGATCTTTGATGGCCTCCACCATGTCCTGTTGAGGGATGTTGGTGTAGAGGCTGACGACATCTATAGTGACCAACTGGGCGTCGACAGGAAGGGGCCCGTATTTGGTGTTCCACTCGTTGATCACTTTCAGCATGTGGGTGGAGTCTTTGATGAACGAGGGCAAGCTGACAACCAGGGGGCGGAGCCAGTGGTCCGCTAGTTTCGACAAGGTCTCTGTAGGGCCTCCAATTCCTGAAACAATCGGGCGTCCAGGTGGATTTTGTAGGTTTTTGTGGATCTTTGGGAGGTGGTGGAAGAGGTGAGGCCTAACATTGTTGGGTTCCAGCCTGGCCCATTTGTAGGTGTTGTCATCAATGAATTTCTGAGTATGGAGGTCATCAATAATTTTGTTGGACTCTTTCGCTACACTACAGGTAGGATCTGTTCGAACAGGTTCGTAGTAGGTGTTGTTGTTGAGCTGCCTCTCTGACTCCCTGACATAGTCCGTCATGTTCTGCACAACCACTGCTCCACCCTTGTCAGCAGAACTAATACGAAGAGTCCTGTTCTTAACATGCTGTTGTAGCTCTCTCAGGGCCTTCCGTTGGTCCCTGGATAGGTTGTCTCGTAGTGGCTTAGGGTCAGGAACATGGGATTTGACTTGGCTCTCAATGGTATTGCAGTAGGCATCTAGGGAAAGGTCGCGACCCTGTGGAGGTTCATAGTAGTTCTTCTTGTAGAACTTTGGAGCTTCGTGAACATCTTCCTCAACATCTGGGTCAAAAAACAGTTATTTTAACCGTAGCCGTCTGAGACCTTCATGCACATCTTCCTCAAGTTGTTGCAGGCTTCGTGGGGTTGGGCAAAACTTGGGCCCAAGAGCCAGTACACTTTTTTGTGGCTCTGTCAGGGTAACGTCTGATAGGTTCACAACCATTTTGTCATCCTGCTCAGGTTTAGAGTTAGATGGCTGTGATAACGTCATATTCTGTTTACGTTTGAAGCGTCGGCACGGTTTTTTTCCTTTTTGTCGTGGTATCCACACGAATGTCATGTTTTTTAGGAAGTAATTTGGCAAGTTTCTTTTCCTTTTTCTTCGCGTATTGTTTTCTACTTCTTGTCAGACAACGCTGACTAAAGTTCCGAAGGGCATCAACTTCATAAGGTGAACAACTTTGAAAAATGTCGTACTTTAGGCGTTGTACACTGTCGTGTGCTTCATCAGCGAGAACTTCATAAGTGTCTGCATAGTTTTAGAATGTCACGTTGGCAGTGTCTGTAACATGCTGAATTCTGTTGTGATGGTATTCGTTCTTTGGTAAGGCATCCTTTCCAAACTTCACAGTCATTCCTTTTGGTATCACACTACTAGACACACACTTACCAATAAAAGTGACGTGTGCCTTGAAACGACAAAGTTTGTCTGTCTCTCTTTCTATTCTATACATATATATATATATGTCCAAAGTTTGAAAAACGCACACCTTCTATTTCCTGAGAGAATGCCAACGTTAAAGTTTGGAGATTGGACCACGGATGCAAAACACACACACACACACACACACACACACACACACACACACACACACACACACACACACACACACACACACACACACACACGCACACACACGCACACACGCACACACACGCACACGCACACACACACAAACACACACACACACAAAACAAAAACAACAACACAAACACACACACACACACACACACACACACACACACACACACACACACACACACACACACACACACACACACACACACACACACACACACACACACAAATAGACATACAACCGAACAACCATCATACTATAGACTCATTTTTGCAGAGTGAGCCAAAAGCAAATATAAACAAACAAAACCAACATGTTCAGTACACGCTTAGGTGTGGTGAACCAAAAACATATTTCTCCTACATTTATGTGACTGTCTCAAAGAAACGTTGCTCATATCTTTTCACTCCTTCCAACTTCCCAGAACAGAAATTTCTTATAAAGAAACTTGCGATTTAAAACAAATTCAAAATTAGTAAACGTGAACTAACGCAGTCATTATTTTGTTCCTGCTCTTTCGACAAAAGTGAAGGTAGAAAATGCATCAGCTTCAGACAGACTGCCCAGAATCCTGGTCTTATGCTTTCTTCTGTTACACAAGCCTGACACTTTTACTGGCATTTCTGGATCCCTCGACATAATCCATAACACTCTTGAATTATCTTCAGAAATCCTGCTCTAAAAATGTTCTCAGTCACACAATACAGGTAGAAGTTGACAGCACTGTTTGAGTACCACAAGACTATGCTGGTATTGTAAGATACCCAGTACGTTCCATTTTCTATTGGATCGTTCCAGTCAACATATTCACTCATTACACGATATGATGCGTAAGGTGTTGTCAGGAGGAAAAAACAAACACTGGCAGCAATCAAGGTGACAGTCAATGAAGACACTTTCTGTTGTCTGGAATCGTGGGTGGTTTGTTGTATGGAAAAACGTTTGTTTGTTCTGACAGATGTGACCAGTGACCACAAAAGAACACTGTTGGTTACAATCAAAAATAGCCATGGGACAAAACGAACTTGAAGATGACGAATCCAACGAAAATGCTTAATGAGTCCAAACTGTTTACAAATTCTTTTGACACGATATCGTCTGAGAATGTAACCGTTCATCAAAATTAGAGTGATTATCATTACACCGGCAGTAACGCATGACTTTCGCTTTGTCCACACAGCACTAGCACGAAATGGCCACAGCACAGAAGCAGCTCTGAGCATAGTGAGTGAGACCAGCATCCACGACGACACAGATGATGCTGTGTAATACATTATTCTATTTAGCTTGCATTGCCAGGTGCTACGACTTTTGAAGTACACAGCATCAACATTCCTGTACAGCCATCGTTCCAGGGGACCTGCCATTAACAGCAGCTGATCAGACACGGCCAGAACCTTGAAGAAAACACTGAATGTGGATGAAGGAAGACGAAATAAAACAAGACGAATCATACAGTTTCCAAACATTCCACAAACAACCACAATAGGATTGCATATATCCTCAATCAGATAGGCTATGTCTAAATAAGGTTTTCGTAGATTTTTCCAAGTGTCTCTTTCTGAAAGGTCTGTATTATTCATCGTACCTTTTTATGGTAAAGGCTTGTTAGGTGAACATAGCTGGGGCCATTTTAGTGTCCCCTTGCAATTCATATGTTGTCTTAGTTTATACAGAGGAATGCCTTTATAACATTTTGTCTGTCAGAAGAGTAAGGAATCTTTCTGTTTTGCTCTTGCATTTATTTTAAAGCTGTCAATATTGAAGAGTGAAAATAAGCATTTGTCCAGTATGTATTACAGCCGACATGCAACATTGTATTTATTATTACGATTTTCATGTTAAGGGAGATTACTATTTTTGTAAAAGAATCTTTTTTTTTTCTAATTTGTTGACATATTCAGAAAAGTTGCAGGATCAGCATTTGGTTATGCCAAATTCGAACTATTAAATGAGTTGGGCTAATTTTCGGCGAAATATGGCAACAAAACGCAAACTCTGCAAAATTTTAATCTTGAATATAGACAAATATTTTCAATATTTACTATAAAAAAAAATCAACACTTCTGGTATGATACCAAAGCAGAAGTCTTGGCTAGGAAACTAGGTAAAATTGTGTGCACATAATAGCCTAAACTGGAAGTGACATCGCAAAACTAACTTTTGGATATTGTAGCCCTTACTCAGGCCCAGTGTGGAAAAGAGTTTATTGATGAAGTTATTCAAAATTATTTGAGTTCACATTCATCAATTTCCATTTGAGAGATTTCTCGTCTTATACCCGTTTCGTTCAAATTTACAAGACAGATTAAGCATACAATTCGTAATTGCAATATAAAACCGATTAGCCTCAATTATTTGGACCGAAATATGGGTGAAAATGGCCAAATTTAGCGACATTTTCATCATGATTAACTCAGTAAGAATATTATTGTATTTGTAAAATATTCTCTTTTCTTCTTTGTTTTTTTCTTCCCTTTATTGTTCCGAGTTGGCTGAAATGTTTAGGAGAGTTGGATGGCCATGATAGTTTCTGAAATTTGAAATATTAAACGATTTGGCCAAACCGGAAGTTGGGAGGGAAAGGGTGGTGGGTGGAAGGGAAGAGTCCTCCCATGTTTGCTCTGTAAGGCAAACAAACGCATTCTAGCTATTATGACTTCTACGATTCTCCTTTTTAGGGAGAACGCTATTGTATTGGCTCCTGGATTTTGGGCTGATGGAAATTTAGCCGACGGATATTTGGCAGAATGGACGTTTGGTCGACGGACAATTGGGCGAACAGACACTTGGCCAAAAGGACATTTCACCGAAAGTGAAAGTGAAATGTTGCGTTGTGTGTACCTGTTTCTGTCTCACTCTGTCTCTCTGTCTCTGCCTCTGTCTCTCTCTCTCTCTCTCTCTCTCTCTCTCTCTCTCTCTCTCTCTCTCTCTCTCTCTCTCTCTCTCTCTCTCTCTCTCTCTCTTTGCTTAGTACTATCAGTAAGGTGTTTACTTTGATTCTAAATAATGGGCAGAGAAAGAGGGAAACATTCCTGAAGAACAGGCGGGTTTTAGAAAATCTTATTCAACAATGGATCATGATTATAGGAAGGCGTTTGATTCGGTCGATCAAAATAGTTTATGGAGAGTTCTTGAAAAGATCAAAGTGTCAACAAAAATGTTACAGATGAAAAAGGGAATGCATAGTTCTGTCCAGTCCTGTGTTCGTTGTGGTCATTATATGTCTGATTTATTTGATTGTAACACGGGTGTGAAACAAGGTTGTTTGTTATCACCAGTACTTTTTTCTCTTTTAATAACAGAGGTTTCTGATGAAGTGAACAGTAAAGGTAAACATGGGTTTTAATTTTTACCAGTCCTTTGGGAATTCTTTTTGTCATCAACCCCAGCAGGGTTACAAAATCAGATAAATAATCTCCCAAAAGCATCAGCATATCTTGGTATGGAAGTAAATTTAAGTAAAACAAAAATAATGATTTGCAGGAAAGGAGGACATATAGCTAAAACAGAAAAATGGTTTTATGATGGTAAAGAAATAGAAATTGTGAATAGTTATAGATATCTAGTTTTTTTGCTTTCGACAAAAATATCATTTGTTTCTGCTCTAGAAGAATTTGCTGGCAGGGCTAAGGGGAGGGTAGTTGAAATTATGAAGACAATGTGGAGCACTGGTAATATGGACAGAAATGTATATTTTAAACTTTTTGATGCTCAAATTAAACCCATATTGTTATATGCTTTAGAAGTGTGGGGTAGTTTTCACTTTAAGACAGTAGAATCAGTTCACCTATTTGCATGTAGAAGATTCCTTAGTGTAAGCCCCAAAACCCCAAATACGATGATCTATGGTGACCTTGGCAGACATCCATTGTACATTGATAGTTCAATTAGAGCAATTCGTTACTGGCTTAAATTAAATCAAATGCCGTTGTCTAAAATCCCAAAGCAAGCTTATCTTATGAGTGTCAATAGGATGTCAAATAACACAAATGTTGAAACAAATAAATTGAAGAACTGGGCAGACGCGATTAAACGATGTTTAGATATGTACGGATTTTCAGAGGTCTGGATATATGGTGGGGTTGGTGACGTAAATGCTTTTGTTGTGTTACTTAAACAGCGTATGATTGATTGCTTTAAACAAGACTGGGCAGCCAAACCCAACAGCAGTGACCGTTTTAAAACATATCGCTCTTTCAAATCTTTACTGCAACCAGAAAAATATGTATCTGATTTAACTATCAGTAAATTTAGATCAGGTTTTGTACAGTTTCGTTTAGGAATGAATTAACTAAAAATCAACCAGCGATATACATATATTTCAAAGCATTGTCCATCTTGTAACAAATTAGAAGATGAACTACATGTATTGCGTGATTGTCCAATATACAACGACTTGAGACGCAAATACTGGTACAAACATAATATAACGATGGTAACTATAAGACCCCCCCCCCCCCCCCCCCCCCCCCCCCCCCCCCTTACTAAACTGTTTATTGCAAAGTGAAAGTTGTTTAGTTACTAGAAACGTTGCTATGTTTATATACTATGCTTTACAACAAAGGGAACAGTTT
>CM065685.1:8971246-8978746 GCA_017654935.2 Phymorhynchus buccinoides | reverse complement strand
TCGATTGCATTATATTGAATGGGCTTACTGAACCTCATTTTGATGACAGTTGTACATACATTGGTTCCTCTGGTGAAAGTACTGTTGATTACTTCATTGCATCTATTGACCTGTATTCATCTGTTTATTTCAGTTCCTTTGTTGTTGAAAGTATGGTGGATTCTGATCATTTGCCTGTGAGCATTGCTATAGAAAGGAAAGCACAAAATGGTGATGACCCTGCAAAAACAATTAATGATAATAATAATGTAAGAGAAATGTTTATCTGGAACAAAGAATATGAAGGTGAGTTTCTTAAAGTATGGGAGAGCATAGATACACAAAACAAAATTAGTAAAGCTTTAGATGACATGGAACATAATGTGAAAGATTCTATAAATAATTTTGTTCAATGTCTAAAGGATTCTAGTGTGTGCATGGTGAAATCTATTGACGTTAACAAGAAAAAACGCTCTCCGTGGTTTGACAAAGACTGTTACGAAGTAAAAAAAAGAAACGAGACAAAAATTGAATACATTCAGGAAATTGCGGAAAAAAGTCTACATTGAAAAAGAACTTAAAGATCAGGTTGATCTTAAGGTTCAGGTTGAAGAAACTAGACTATTATATGTTGAAGCTAAGAAAAAATATAGGTATATGTTGAAGACTAAAGAACAGAATTATAAAAAAGAAAAGATGGAATCATTGACTAAGGAAACTAACAATGCTTCAGAATTTTGGAAGCAACTTAGAACCTTGGGTTGTGGTAACAAAGAAAAAATCAAGAATAACATTAATATTAATGACTGGTTCAAACATTTCAAACTTGTTTTTTAAAACGGTGCTGAAGATGATGTACAGGACTATAACATAGAAACAAATGTATTTGATGAAACGGATCATGTTCTCAATAAATCAATATCAGAAGATGAAGTTATTCGTGCTTTAGGTAAGTTAAATATTGGTAAAGCTGGCGGGTTTGATGACGTATCTGCTGAAATGTTGAAAGCTGGGGGAAAGAATGTACACGTTTATTTGACAAAACTGTTCAATACAATTTTCAATAAAGGTGTCTATCATCAGGAGTGGTCTAAGGCAATAATAATTCCAATTTACAAGAAAGGCGATCCTGAAAATACTGACAATTATAGAGGAATATATCTCCTTAGTATTATTTCCAAATGCTATACATCCATACTGAATACACGTTTATATAATTGGTTAGAAAGTAGTCATTTAATATCTGAAAGCCAAGCTGGATTCCGCAAAAAGTACTCAACTGTTGATCAAATATTTACATTATACGCTGCTATCCAAAATTGTATGAGTAAAAGAGGTAGGAAACTTTACGTGGCTTTTGTAGACTTTAAAAAAGCCTTCGACTCTGTCCGTCATGATAAATTATTGCAATGTTTAAAACAAGGTGTAAAAGGTAAATTTCTAGTTGCACTCAGGGCCATGTACGATTCTTTATTATCTTGTGTGAGGGCTAATAATCAAATGTCAGAAATGTTTGAAACACATATTGGAGTAAGGCAGGGGTGTGTGATGAGCCCCACTTTATTCTCAATCTGTATTAATCAACTAGCAAATCACATGAACGAGAAAGGTAAACATGGTGTTAGGTTAATTCCGGATGTCTTTGAATTGTTTATTTTATTATTTGCAGATGACATAGCTCTTTTGTCAACCACACCTAGTGGTCTGCAAAATCAATTAAATGTACTAAAAACATGCTGTAATAATATGAAGATGTCTGTAAATATAAATAAAACGAAAGTCATGATATTTCGAAAGGGTGGATACTTAGGGAAATATGAAAAGTGGTTCTATGACGGTAGCAGATTAGATGTTGTAAATGAATATTGTTATTTAGGTTTCAACTTTACAACCATGATTAGTCCAAAAAGGTGTACTTTACATTTAGTAACTAAGGGTAAAAAAGCTACAATTCAATTTAACAGAATATTCAACAAATATAAAGATATGAATGTAACAACTTTCTTTAAAATTTTCGATACAAAAATCCAGCCTATTTTACTATACGCATCTGAAATTTGGGGGCTAAATACGTTAGAACATATAGAAAGAGTACACATGCTAGCCTGTAAAAGGTTTCTCGGTGTTCCAAGCAAAACTCCTAATAAAATGGTGTATGGGGATTTAGGCAGGTATCCACTTTACGTTAATTCTAGTGTTGCTTCTTTAAGATTTTGGTTTAGATTACTTCAAATGGATGTTGGTAGATTGCCATACAAAGCGTATTTGATGTTGCTAGAATTAGATAGATTTGGTAAGCAATGTTGGGTTTCTAAGATTAGAGAGATTCTGTGTATGACAGCCTTTAACTTTGTTTGGTTACAGCAAGGGGTAGGTGATGTAAAGACTTTTCTAAATATATTTAAACAGCGACTTATTGACATGTTTATCCAGGAATGGTCTGGCACCATTAGAGACCGACAAAGATATGAAAATTATAGAGATTTCAAGATTATTTTTGAAAAAGATAGATATATCTCCAATATAAGCTCGTATTGTTTTCGTGTTGCTATAACTCAATTACGATTCAATGTTCTGCCTCTAAACAACAATGTCCATCGTTATAGTACAGTCGATAAAGAAAAGACGTGTCCATCTTGTAGTAATCAAATTGAAAATGAACTACATTTTCTATTGAAATGTCCTCAGTTTCAAGATCTCAGAAACAAGTTTCTTAAAGATATAAACCAGTTGCCTATTCAAGTCCTTTTGAAAGCAGATAATGATCATCACATATATAAAGTCTCCAGATATGTGTTTCATGCTATGAATAGAAGGCAAAGAGGAATATTATAAATACATGGACTGTATTTTGTTCTTTATCACTGCATATAGTGAATCGAAACTTGCCTTTTTAGGTATATTCTGCGTAAAGTTAGTATTGTCGTTCTTGTTGTAATGTAAACGCATTGATTACTTTCATATTTGATAATTCATTCATCAATTATGTTTGATGGTCATATGGTTTGTTTATTATCTTTTTGTTGCAGGTTTTTATGCCTTGGATTATTTTTCACCTCCCCCAACCAGTCCATTTCATTGTATTGTGGTCAATGGCCGATGTACAATTAAAAACTTTCAGTGTTCAGTGTTCAGTGTTCTCTATATATATAGATGTACACAAAAAATGTGTGGTTTGTGCTGAACATTTTCTCGAAACTAAGCATTTTGTCAGTGAAAGAACAAAAGAAAAATTAACAATTAGAGAGAAATTTGACTGTGAAAGCTCTAACATTATCTCTTTTGTTTTGTGGTCAGTGCCAAAACAAGCAGGAGGTCGGGGAAAAGAAGAACTCATTAAAATTGAGATTTTCTCTACATCGCTCTAACATTAAAAAAACCACAGGGACGCTGGTTGCTCAGCACTTTAATTCTACAGGACATTCACTAAGCGATTTAAAGTGTGCAGTGATAGAAAGAGTACACAATGTGAATCTTCAATCGAGACTGAAACGAGAACAGTTCTGGATCGATAAACTTAAATCGACCATTGTATTCTCATTAGCACTCTCCACAACCATTATGGAATTACTGGTACAGCCCTATCTTGGTTTCAGAGTTACTTAACATCTCGCACACAGTCTGTTTTCATTGACGATTTTTTATCAGATGCAAAAGCGCTGACTTTTGGTGTACCCCAGGGATCAGTGCTTGTTCCTATTCTATTCATTATGTACACAAAACCCTTACACACACTCATTGAAAAGCACTCCATTTCAGATCAGTCATTTGCAGACGAGACCCAACTCTACAAGTCATCTCATCCATCACAAATAGAACATGCCTTACAAAACATGCAAAGTTGCACCACCCAGGTTAAGTCTTGGATGACTCAGCATAAATTAAAGTTAAATGGTGATAAAACCGAAGCCCGTCTCATGCACACAGAAAGATCCTTCTCTAACTGTCCCAAACCAGCCACTGACCGTGTAGGAAACTACGACATTGAGTTATCCTCCTCTGCACGCAATCTAGGATGCATATTCTCTGATGACATGTCTTTTGACAAGTACACTTCTCATGTCTGTAAATCTGCATATGTAGCTCTCCGTCAGATAAGTTCTATCCGTGATTACCTTACAGTCTCAGCAACAACAATCTTGATCTGTTCTCTTGTTCTGTCTAGGCTGGACTATGGCAATGCTCTCCTGGCTGGGTGTCCAAAACGTTGCATAAATAAACTTCAAAGAGTCCAAAATTCGGCCGCGAGGCTTGTGTTCAAGGCGAAAAAACGAGATCATATCACTCCTTTACTGCAGTCCCTACATTGGCTTCCTATTGAGGCACGCATCAAATACAAACTGTCAATACTTTGCCACAAATTCTTCTCAGGATCTTCCCCAGCTTACATTTCAAACCTTCTATCTGTTTACTCTCCCGCTCGATCTCTTTGTTCTTCAACTGACCACTTCACCCTCTGCATTCCAAAAGTCCGAACAAAGTCCTTTGGAGAAAGGGCTTTCTCCTTCTCTTCTCCAACTCAGTGGAGTTCTCTTCCTAAACCTATCCGCGAAATCCCATCAGAGTCTTCTTTCAAAAGAGCATTGAAAATTCACCTCTTCCGGTTGTATTTTCCCAACTAAAAGTCTATGCCACACCCTTCTGACTTGTCTCTCTCTGTCCCTGGCTTTCTGTCTCTGTCTTTGCCTGAACTGTCTGTTTGTGTGTCTTTCTGACTCTCTCTCTCTCTCTCTCTTCCTCTCTCTCTCTAAGGGATCCTAACTCTAGGGGGGAGTTTCTCTGCTCTTTCTCTCTCTCTCTCTCTCTCCTCTCTCGGACAGACCCTCTCATCTCTCTCTCACTCGACTTCTCTCTGTGTTTCTGTCACACTCACACACTCTCTGTGTTTCTGTCACATTCACACACTCTCTGTGTTTGTCTCCCTCTGTCTCTGTCTGTCTCTCTCTCTCTGTCTGTGTCTGTCTCTTACTTCTTTTTTCTTCTTTTTCCAACCATTTTTCTCATCCCCACTCCCCCCCTTTCTGCCGTTGACTTGCCCGTGTTTTGGTCTTGCGGTCAATCAACAGCGTCCATCTCTCTGTGTGTGTTTGTGTTGCGCGCGCTGCGCGTGTGTGTTTGTGGAGTGAATGGAGGGTGTACGTGCGCGTGCGCCTGTGGGTGTGGGTGTTGGCAGTGTAAGTGTATCGTGCGGACATAACCTATTATTGTATTGTTGTTTATGTGCAGTCTGTATGTTTCAAAAGTTGTATATTTCCCATAGTTTTCGCACGTGTGATCGTGCTACACTTCATATTGACTTGCTATTGATAAATGTTTTTTTTCAATTTGTGATTTTATGTATGATACTTTAATATGATGCTGTTAACTATATGGGTGTTTTTGATGGGTTTAAAAAAAAAGAAAGATTTGATAATGCATTTATATTGTTGTCCAAGCGCGATGAGCCCAATGTGGGGTATCACGCTACAGAAGTATCCTTAATGTTATTCTTATATTATATTATTATTATTATTAAAATTTTATTAGATTGAACGCATTATGAATGCTGGAATTAAAACGTTGACTCCCTTGAGATTGAACTGCATTGAGAATGAATTTTGATTGGTACCATCAGACAGTTTCAGGGTTTCATTGGTTTTGTGGGAAAATCAGCCAAATGTTTAAAATCATGCCAGTGTTTTTCACGTGTTTTTACCATTTACTTACCGTATGTTTTACTATGAGACTTTTTAGAAGAGTTTGGGGCACCTGTAGTTCTCCTCTAAATTAGAATAATTATTTTGAAATTCGCTAATGTTTTTTACGATGTAATTTCACTAGTGCATTTATGAATGCATGTACAACAACAGTGATCACAATGTTACATATATAGGTGACTTAAAAATGTGTATACGTAGATGTTATTATGTTTGTGCGTGTATGTGTGCGTGCGTGCGTTGCCGTGCTTTGTGAGTGTGATTTTCAACTTTTTGATGTGGGTTTTGAGCGTTGGGAGACTTGGCATTGTCTTGGAGGAAACAAAAGCTGAATTCGTTTTATAATATGTGATGTTAATTCCTTAAACTAAATGCGACATATACAAAAATCACTAATGTTGTTGTGTGTGCGTGTAGTGGGGGTGGGGAGGGGGAGGTGGGACAGGGGTAAGAAGACAAGATAGTAGTTAGTTGATAGAGGGATTAATGCAAGGGTGGGATTGGTTAGTTCTGTTCACTAGTATTACATAGAAAATGAGGGGTGAGCACTGAATGCGAAATTAGGTCGTGATGTGAATGTGATATCTTCTCATTTTAACTGAAGATAAATTAACTTGGCTTCACTCGATCATTGGAGTCCCCCTGAGGAAAGTTTGAATAAAACTGAAATATTGGGAATATAGTGTGGTTGATTTTTGTCTTCTACATTTCTATTATATATCTGTCTCTTAATCTATTTTCTCTCTCTCCCATGGGCGGGTGTGGAGGGCCAGTGCCGGTTTGTCTCAAGGAGTGGGGCAGGTTTCAGTCGGGTTGTGCCCACGAGACGAATGCTATCCATTAACTCTCGTCTCATGGGTAAAATTTGACTGGAAATTTTCTTTTTTTCATGAGATAATTGGCATGGCTTTATTACCCCGCCAATGGGCTTTTTACCCCGTCTTACCACAGTAGTAGTAGTGGTAATGGTAGTAGAAGAAGTAAACTGTAGTGAAAGAGGTGTTTTTAATTTATTGATATGTTCATTTGTTTATTCGGTTGGTTAGTTCTCTATTATGTTTCTTTTTATTTACGGACGCAAAGCACAGAAACCACACACAACTATAGAGAACCTAGAGTTAACATTCCTTCTTTGACTTCGTTTTCGTAAAGTAAAGGGATAATTATTTGCTTTTGTTCTATCCGTTATATTGCTTACCTGCACAAACACTTTGCACACGCTTACTTAATGATCTCGCAAGCGTACACACGCATCAAACAGGGTGAATGTGTCAGTACACCCACCATACACTAAGTCAGAAGGAAACCCAGACATCTTTGTGCGAAAATTAACACTAAAGGTGATTGGAAATGTCCGTCATTAAATTATTAGTTCGAAAAAACCAAAATGTGCGTGTGTGTGGTGTGTGTGTGTGTGTGCTGTGGGCGTGCGTGTGCGTGCGTGCGTGCGTGGTGCGTGCGTGCGTGCGTGTGCCGTGTGACATTTGTGCGTGTGTGTGTTGTGTGTGTGTTTGTGTGTGTTGGTGTGTCTGTGTGTGTTGTGTGTATCTGTGTGTGTGTGTGTATCTCTGTGTGTGTTTTGTGTGGTGTGTGTGTGTGTGTGTGTGTGTGTGTGAAGAGAGAGAGAGAGAGAGAGAGGAGAGGAGAGAGAGAGAGAGAGAGAGAGAGAGAGAGAGAGAGAGAGATGTGTGTGTGTGTGTGTGTGTTTGTTTGTGTGAAAAAGAGAGGCAAAAAGAAACCGACAAAGATCTGCCAAATAGGAAAACAAAAAGAAAGTCAAAATAGCAAAAGAAAAAGAATAAAGTAAAGAAAAACAAATAAACAA
>CM065685.1:8969262-8970746 GCA_017654935.2 Phymorhynchus buccinoides | reverse complement strand
AAAAGCTCAAAGTGTGGTCAACCAAAAATGTTACAGATGAAAAAGGGGAATGCATAGTTCTGTCCAGTCCTTGTGTTCGTTTGTGGTCATTATATGTCTGATTTGATTTGTTTGATTGTAACACGGGTGTGAAACAAGGGTGTTTGTTATCACCAGTACTATTTTCTCTTTTAATAACAGAGGTTTCTGATGAAGTGAACAGTAAAGGTAAACATGGGTTTTAATTTTTACCAGTCCTTTGGGAATTCTTTTTGTCATCAACCCCAGCAGGGTTACAAAATCAGATAAATAATCTCCCAAAAGCATCAAGCATATCTTGGTATGGAAGAAAATTTCAGTAAAACAAATATAATGATTTGCTGGAAAGGAGGACAAATAGCTAAAACAGAAAAATGGTTTTATAATGGTAAAGAAATAGAAATTGTGAACAGTTATAAATATATAGGTTTTTTTGGCTTTTGACAAAGTTATTATTTGTTTTCTGCTTTAGAAGAATTTGTTGGTAGGGCTAAGGGGAGGGTTAGTTGGAATTATGAAGACTATGTGGAGCCTTGGTAATATGGACAGACATGTATTCTTTTTTATTTTTTGATGCTCCAATTAAACCCATATTGCTATATGCTTCAGAAGTGTGGGGTAGTTTTCACTTTAAGACAGTAGAATCAGTTAACCTATTTGCATGTACAAGATTCATCAGTGGTAGTGTAAGCCCCCAAAAACCCAAAAAATACGATGATCTATGGTGACCTTGGGCAGATATCCATTGTACTTTGATTAGTTCAATTAGAGCCAATTCGTTGCTGGTTTAAATTAAATCAAATGCCGGTTGTCTAAGAATCCCCAAACATAGCAAGTTTATCTTATGAGTGTCAATAGGATGTCAAATAACACAAATGTTGAAACAAATAAATTGAAGAAATGAAGAACTGGGCAGATGCGAATTTTTTTATTTTATTAAACGATGTTTAGATATGTACTGATTTTCAGAGGTCTGAATATATGGTGGATTTGGTGATGTAAATGCTTTTGCTGTGTTGCTTAAGCAACGTATGATTGATTGCTTTAAACAATACTTGGCAGCCAAACTCAACAGCTGTGACCTTTTTAAAACATATCGCTCTTTCAAATCTTTAATGCAACCAGATAAATATTTATCTGATTTAACTATCAGTAAATTTAGATCAGCCTTTATACAGTTTCGTTTTGGAATGAGTGAACTAAAAATCAATCAGCGATATAAAGGTATTTCGAAACATTGTCCATCATGTAATGAATTAGAAGATTAAAAACTACATGTATTGCGTGATTGTCCAATATACAACGACCTTGAGACGCAAATACTGGTACAAACATACTATAAACGATGGTAACTATAATACCCCCCCCCCCCCCCCCCTTACTAAACTGTTTATTGCAAAGTGAAAGTTGTTTAGTTACTAGAAACGTTGCTATGTTCTATATACTATGCTTTACAACAAAGGGAA
>CM065685.1:8959262-8964262 GCA_017654935.2 Phymorhynchus buccinoides | reverse complement strand
TGCATGGTGAAATCTATTGACGTTAACAAGAAAAAACGCTCTCCGTGGTTTGACAAAGACTGTTACGAAGTAAAAAAAGAAACGAGACAAAAATTGAATACATTCAGGAAATTGCGGAAAAAAGTCTACATTGAAAAAGAACTTAAAGATCAGGTTGATCTTAAGGTTCAGGTTGAAGAAACTAGACTATTATATGTTGAAGCTAAGAAAAAATATAGGTATATGTTGAAGACTAAAGAACAGAATTATAAAAAAGAAAAGATGGAATCATTGACTAAGGAAACTAACAATGCTTCACAATTTTGGAAGCAACTTAGAACCTTGGGTTGTGGTAACAAAGAAAAAAATCAAGAATAACATTAATATTAATGACTGGTTCAAACATTTCAAACTTGTTTTTCAAAACGGTGCTGAAGATGATGTACAGGACTATAACATAGAAACAAATGTATTTGATGAAACGGATCATGTTCTCAATAAATCAATATCAGAAGATGAAGTTATTCGTGCTTTAGGTAAGTTAAATATTGGTAAAGCTGGCGGGTTTGATGACGTATCTGCTGAAATGTTGAAAGCTGGGGGAAAGAATGTACACGTTTATTTGACAAAACTGTTCAATACAATTTTCAATAAAGGTGTCTATCATCAGGAGTGGTCTAAGGCAATAATAATTCCAATTTACAAGAAAGGCGATCCTGAAAATACTGACAATTATAGAGGAATATCTCTCCTTAGTATTATTTCCAAATGCTATACATCCATACTGAATACACGTTTATATAATTGGTTAGAAAGTAGTCATTTAATATCTGAAAGCCAAGCTGGATTCCGCAAAAAGTACTCAACTGTTGATCAAATATTTACATTATACGCTGCTATCCAAAATTGTATGAGTAAAAGAGGTAGGAAACTTTACGTGGCTTTTGTAGACTTTAAAAAAGCCTTCGACTCTGTCCGTCATGATAAATTATTGCAATGTTTAAAACAAGGTGTAAAAGGTAAATTTCTAGTTGCACTCAGGGCCATGTACGATTCTTTATTATCTTGTGTGAGGGCTAATAATCAAATGTCAGAAATGTTTGAAACACCTATTGGAGTAAGGCAGGGGTGTGTGATGAGCCCCACTTTATTCTCAATCTTTATTAATCAACTAGCAAATCACATGAACGAGAAAGGTAAGCATGGTGTTAGGTTAATTCCGGATGTCTTTGAATTGTTTATTTTATTATTTGCAGATGACATAGCTCTTTTGTCAACCACACCTAGTGGTCTGCAAAATCAATTAAATGTACTTAAAACATGCTGTAATAATATGAAGATGTCTGTAAATATAAATAAAACGAAAGTCATGATATTTCGAAAGGGTGGATACTTAGGGAAATATGAAAAGTGGTTCTATGACGGTAGCAGATTAGATGTTGTAAATGAATATTGTTATTTAGGTTTCAACTTTACAACCATGATTAGTCCAAAAAGGGGTACTTTACATTTAGTAACTAAGGGTAAAAAAGCTACAATTCAATTTAACAGAATATTCAACAAATATAAAGATATGAATGTAACAACTTTCTTTAAAATTTTCGATACAAAAATCCAGCCTATTTTACTATACGCATCTGAAATTTGGGGGCTAAATAGGTTAGAACATATAGAAAGAGTACACATGCTAGCCTGTAAAAGGTTTCTCGGTGTTCCAAGCAAAACTCCTAATAAAATGGTGTATGGGGATTTAGGCAGGTATCCACTTTACGTTAATTCTAGTGTTGCTTCTTTAAGATTTTGGTTTAGATTACTTCAAATGGATGTTGGTAGATTGCCATACAAAGCGTATTTGATGTTGTTAGAATTAGATAGATTTGGTAAGCAATGTTGGGTTTCTAAGATTAGAGAGATTCTGTGTATGACAGGCTTTAACTTTGTTTGGTTACAGCAAGGGGTAGGTGATGTAAAGTCTTTTCTAAATATATTTAAACAGCGACTTATTGACATGTTTATCCAGGAATGGTCTGGCACCATTAGAGACCGACAAAGATATGAAAATTATAGAGATTTCAAGATTATTTTTGAAAAAGATAGATATATCTCCAATATAAGCTCGTATTGTTTTCGTGTTGCTATAACTCAATTACGATTCAATGTTCTGCCTCTAAACAACAATGTCCATCGTTATAGTACAGTCGATAAAGAAAAGACGTGTCCATCTTGTAGTAATCAAATTGAAAATGAACTACATTTTCTATTGAAATGTCCTCAGTTTCAAGATCTCAGAAACAAGTTTCTTAAAGATATAAACCAGTTGCCTATTCAAGTCCTTTTGAAAGCAGATAATGATCATCACATATATAAAGTCTCCAGATATGTGTTTCATGCTATGAATAGAAGGCAAAGAGGAATATTATAAATACATGGACTGTATTTTGTTCTTTATCACTGCATATAGTAAATCGAAACTTGCCTTTTTAGGTATATTCTGCGTAAAGTTAGTATTGTCGTTCTTGTTGTAATGTAAACGCATTGATTACTTTAATATTTGATAATTCATTCATCACTTATGTTTGATGGTCATATGGTTTGTTTATCATCTTTTTGTTGCAGGTTTTTATGCCTTGGATTATTTTTCACCTCCCCCAACCAGTCCATTTCATTGTATTGTGGTCAATGGCCGATGTACAATTAAAATCTTTCAGTGTTCAGTGTTCAGTGTTCTCTATATATATATAGATGTACACAAAAAATGTGTGGTTTGTGCTGAACATTTTCTCGAAACTAAGCATTTTGTCAGTGAAAGAACAAAAGAAAAATTAACAATTAGAGAGAAATTTGACTGTGAAAGCTCTAACATTATCTCTTTTGTTTTGTGGTCAGTGCCAAAACACGCAGTATGTCGGGGAAAAGAAGAACTCATTAAAATTGAGATTTTATCTACATCGCTCTAACATTAAAAAAACCACAGGGACGCTGGTTGCTCAGCACTTTAATTCTACAGGACATTCACTAAGCGATTTAAAGTGTGCAGTGATAGAAAGAGTACACAATGTGAATCTTCAATCGAGACTGAAACGAGAACAGTTCTGGATCGATAAACTTAAATCGACCATTGTATTCTCATTAGCACTCTCCACAACCATTATGGAATTACTGGTACAGCCCTATCTTGGTTTCAGAGTTACTTAACATCTCGCACACAGTCTGTTTTCATTGACGATTTTTTATCAGATGCAAAAGCGCTGGCTTTTGGTGTACCCCAGGGATCAGTGCTTGGTCCTATTCTATTCATTATGTATACAAAACCCTTACACACACTCATTGAAAAGCACTCCATTTCAGATCAGTCATTTGCAGACGATACCCAACTCTACAAGTCATCTCATCCATCACAAATAGAACATGCCTTGCAAAACATGCAAAGTTGCACCACCCAGGTTAAGTCTTGGATGACTCAGCATAAATTAAAGTTAAATGGTGATAAAACCGAAGCCCGTCTCATGCACACAGAAAGATCCTTCTCTAACTGTCCCAAACCAGCCACTGACCGTGTAGGAAACTACGACATTGAGTTATCCTCCTCTGCACGCAATCTAGGATGCATATTCTCTGATGACATGTCTTTTGACAAGTACACTTCTCATGTCTGTAAATCTGCATATGTAGCTCTCCGTCAGATAAGTTCTATCCGTGATTATCTTACAGTCTCAGCAACAACAATCTTGATCTGTTCTCTGGTTCTGTCTAGGCTGAAGTATGACAATGCTCTCCTGGCTGGGTGTCCAAAACGTTGTATAAATAAACTTCAAAGAGTTCCAAATTCGGCCGCGAGGCTTGTGTTCAAGGCGAAAAAACGAGATCATATCACTCCTTTACTGCAGTCCCTACATTGGCTTCCTATTGAGGTGCGCATCAAATACAAACTGTCAATACTTTGCCACAAATTCTTCTCAGGATGGAGAGGGGAAAAAAAAATACTTCCCCAGCTTACATTTCAAACCTTCTATCTGTTTACTCTCCCGCTCGATCTCTTCGTTCTTCAACTGACCACTTCACCCTCTGCATTCCAAAAGTCCGAACAAAGTCCTTTGGAGAAAGAGCTTTCTCCTTCTCTGCTCCAACTCAGTGGAATTCTCTTCCTAAACCTGTCCGCGAAATTCCATCAGTCTTCTTTCAGAAGAGCATTGAAAATTCACCTCTTCCGGTTGTATTTTCCCAACTAAAGGTCTATGCCACGCCCTTCTGTCTTGTCTCTCTCTGTCCCTGGCTTTCTGTCTCTGTCTTTGCCTGACTGTCTGTTTGTGTGTCTTTCTGCCTCTCTCTCTCTCTCTCTCTCTCTCTCTCTCTCTCTCTCTCTCTCTCTCTCTCTCTCTCTCTCTCTCTCTCTCTCTCTCTCTCTCTCTCTCTCTCTCACTCGATCTCTCTGTGTTTCTGTCACACTCACACACTCTCTGTGTTTCTGTCACATTCACACACTCTCTGTGTTTGTCTCCCTCTGTCTCTCTCTGTCTCTCTCTCTCTCTGTGTCTGTCTCTTACTTCTTTTTTCTTCTTTTTCCAACCATTTTTCTCATCCCCACTCCCCCCCTTTCTGCCGTTGACTTGCCCGTGTTTTGGTCTTGCGGTCAATCAACAGCGTCCATCTCTCTGTGTGTGTTTGTGTGCGCGCGCGCGCGTGTGTGTGTGTGAGTGTGGGTGTGTACGTGCGCGTGCGCCTGTTGGTGTGGGTGTTGGCGTGTAAGTGTATGGTATGCTATTATTGTATTGTTGTTTATGTGCAGTCATATTTTAAAAGTTGTATATTTCCCATAGTTTTCGTGTGATGTGCTGTTTTATACTGACTTAATTGATAAATGTTTTTATTCAATTTGTGATTTTATGTATGACACTTTAATATGATGCTGTTAACTATATGGGTGTGTTTTGTGGGTTTAAAAAAAAAGAAAGATTTGTAATGCATTTATATTGTTGTCAAGCGCGATGAGCCCAATGTGGGGTATCACGCTACATAAGTAT
>CM065685.1:8951762-8954262 GCA_017654935.2 Phymorhynchus buccinoides | reverse complement strand
AGAATCGGTTCACACTGAGCTGACAGGGATCACACACAACGTAGAGATTAGAGAGGGGAAGAGATGAGAGAGAGAGAGAGAGAGAGTAGAGTATAGAGAGAGAGACGAGAGAGAGAGAGAGAGAGAGAGAGAGAAGAGAGAGAGAGAGCGAGAGAGAGAGAGAGACAGAGGACAGAAGATAATCAGTCCACAACAACAAAAGACACTTTCTGTGTTCTGAAATCCGGGTTGGTTTCCTCTACGTAGAGGTAACTACCCCTCGAAATGGTTGTCATCCCAGTGTGGACTGACGCTATTTGTGTGATCCATCTAATGAAACATCTGGCTGCGATGCGCTCTCCAGGTGGGAGCAACCCGGATTTCACAAAGACCGCCTCTGTGACTTTATCCTACCTAATGCCAACATACGAAATACCAAAAAGACACTTATGTGGTTTTCTAACAGTTCTGACCGATCTGACCAGTATCCACAACATAGCACTGTTGCTGACAGCCAGCAACATACAAGGGGAGAAACATTATATGAAATGAATCTATCGAAGGCCCAATGAACGCGAAAAACACATAGATCTGTGTGCCTGTTTTTGGTCCCAGACGTTTAATAACATTCTCTCCCCCTCCTCAGAGAAAAGAAGTACCGTATTTTTACGGACTACAAGGCGCACCTGAATATAAGACGCACCCCCAACATTTCTCAATGGAAAATGGAAAGGCGATATTGATCTAGCATAGCGACCAAAACGAACGAGATGCTTTATGTAATCCAGTGTAAGAACTGTTGGCAATAATTACATGTCTTGCACCTAAACGTAAAAATTGTGTTCAAAGGGTCAAATGACGTATAACAACCATTATTACCATTTGATTTGGATTAAAACGACAGTCTGGCAATGAGAGTAAAAACAGCAATAAAAGAGTATTCGACAGACAGACAGCCAGATAGACACACACACACACACACGCATCCGCTTGCTTTTCTTCTTCCCAACTTCACGCAGTCCAGACACACTGACACATGCTTTACGCAACATAGGTACGCATGTCACAGCACACCACACACATATAACTAGCACTGGCAGAAACGCGCGCACGCGCGCGCACCAAACGCACACCAACCACACACGTCGGGGACAACATCAGTACACCACACACAACATACACACACACATCTCACACCCCATTCACACACACTACACTAGCACACGCACACTAGTTTTTCATCACACACCACACCACACACAAACACACACACACACATACGCACACTAATATGCTCAAACTCAACAAGATAGAAGATGACATTGAAAACACACCAGCTCAGAACAGTATATCTATAAGGGAGATCAAGGACTAGGCAGGTAGACAGACAATACAGACAGACTTAATACAGCAAAAACACTTACTCGGGGCAGACACGAAAGTGAAAGAAAGACTAGACTAGATATAGAGCAATAGACATCATCGACGAGCATTAAGTTGATTGTTGCTTGTTTGTTGACGTATACCCTGCGCTTAAAGCAGACTTCCCAGTTGGATCATACCTAACAGCCGAAGCTTATCTTACGCTCATACAGTGAGGACAACATTCACAAGCAGATACATGAAAGTGAGAGAGATAGACAGACGGACATACACGCTCAGACAGGACAGACAGACAGATAGATAGACAGACACGTGAGTTCAGCAAACACACGGGCAAACAGGAAGTTAAAAAGAATACAGACAGACGCACACATATACAGACACAGACAGACACAGACAGGCACACGGACAGGCAGGACTGCACAGAACAGGTACACACACGAATGCATTAAAACACATAAAGCAAACCAGCCGTCGTGGCGTAATGGTTAGCGTCGCGGACTACTGGCTGGGAGGTCTTGGGTTCGAGTCCCATCAGAGGCGAGGGTTTTTTTTTCGGTCCTGGACCGACTCCTACCCCAGAGTGAGTGGCTATGGGCTCAATGGGAAGACTGAAACCACACATTCGAGCTTCATCCACTTTACGGATGTATATTTGAGAGTGTTGCTCTAATTTCCTGACCAACACTGCAGGTGTCTGTAGTTATCAGGCCCCCCTTCTCGTGCCTGGTTAACGCCGGGATATCATTATGTAAGGAAGCGTAGAATACAGCCCTGTCGTGCAGTCTCAGACTGATACGGAACTCCGTAGCATCATCATCATAATGCTAGTCATCCGCCTCATTTCCATCAAACATTTAAAAAAGAAAAACAATGTCCCAAATCATGTGGCTTTGCATGCCCTGCTCTCATGGTGACCTTAGTTTCGGTTTCCGATCCAGTCTATGCCTTGGTGCGTTCGGATCAAAGTCATGGGGATACAGTGTGTGTTCTGGGAGCTTTCGGTGGAAAACGGTGGTGGTGGCGCCCTCAGAGGAGACCTCACTCACGCCTGGCGGCTCCGTGACTAAGAGATAGTGTCGTCATTAGGGGGCTTTAGTAGACAAGAGACGGTGTCCTGGTGGTTGATGGCGGGTGG
>CM065685.1:8919078-8951262 GCA_017654935.2 Phymorhynchus buccinoides | reverse complement strand
TGCGCCATAGCACTCAATTGTTAAACCAACATCAGGATCACAGTCCACAACAGTGGAAGGGCTCACTGCATCACTTAAAACATGGTTAAACTGCCATTGACACAACCTAGCTAGGGGTTTGGGGAAACATAACACACATGGGCTGGTTGGGGGCACACAAAAAACTCACACTATCCAAAGGCGCACGGCCAATGCGCACAATTTTTAACCGGTCCAAAGGCGCCACACTGTTTCAACTGTTCAAAACCTGCACACTTTTTAACCTACAAAAAGCTGCACATATATTTGTGAGACGGTTACCAAGATTGCAGCAGCAGCGTTCTGGTGGTTTCGGGCATTACCTCAAAGGCAGCGTCTACAGCGGTTGGATTACTTGACTGCCACAAAAGACAGTACCAACTGGGGAATCAACCTACATCGTTTGTGGAAAAGAATGGCAATTTTAAGTACCTTGCCCCTTAAAATGAACATGTTATTGACTGCAATTTGGATACTTTTATTTTTTTTAAATTTCATGTCTATTTTTTTATTCTCGAAATCTGCAAGTGTTGTGTCCATGTGAGTAAGATAATTAGAATTAAATGTTAAGAAGTTATAGGTTTATTATGGTGTTGCAATTGGGATGTATTGTGCTTAGTTTTAGGTCAAAATAATGGATTAAGTATTTTTTAACTGTCTTTGGTATTAGTCTGGCGGTAGGGTTTCCCTATTATTTGTTATTGTTGATTTTCTATCTCAGTTTAATTCTCACACTCGGTTCTCCCCTCCTTCTGTCTATCCTGTCTCCCTCAGTCTCTCTCTCGCAGTCTCTCTCTCTCTCTCTCTCCCTCTCTCTCTCTCTCTCTCTCTCTCTCATTCCATCATCTCTCTCTCTTCTCTCTCTCTCTTTCTTAGTCTATTACAGGATGATTGACAGTACAGCACAACAAGCAACCTTACATTCATACTGAGCTCATCCCCAAGATCAACATTCATAAGCAATATAATTCATACACCACTATCCTAAACACATTCGACACCCCCAGATTTGTTAGTTTGATATATGAAGTTTACTTGCATTGCACCCGTCCTAAAAAACAACTGTGCTCTTTTGGATTGTACATATCGATCACATTTTCTACCATAAAATATGTGCGCCTTTGGGACGTGCTGTGCGTGTTTGGGAAAAAGCAATATTTGCGCTTTTCGACTGTGCCAACGGCTGGTTGTACTTACCTATGCTTTCTTGACTCATACACAACCAAGTTTTGTGAGTTAACCCCAAACCAAGTATTGTACACTCACTCTCAGATGCTATGTTACTAAAAAATAGACTACACATCAAAGTAAGCTGAATAGGATCCGTTTTTAGTAGAAACTGACAAAAAGACAAATGTTAGTCCTATTGAGAGTTTATCGTTGAAGTAGCAAGAAACTCAATCAAAGGGAATGCCTTATTAATACTATAGTAGCCGTATTAACACAACAACAGCTAATCATTCAATACATAGCTTATTCACACAATGGCTGTTCACATTGTGTGAAGCAATGACACAATAGTAAACGGCCCTGTGTGTGGTTTGAAATTACATATAATAATAATAAATAAAAAGCTGACCATTCTCTTAAGATGATAATTTACGCAACAACACCAACGACAATGATGATGTTTCCATGTGATGATGCCTAACACAACTGGGAATAATAATCATATGCAGTGAAAGAGAGGCGGTGATTTTAACCTTAAAAAAAGGATGAAACATGGTGCTTTACGTCCTCTCGGTCTGAACAAGAACACTATGGGCCATTTGGTAGATCAAAGAGAGAAAAGAATGAGAAGGTACAGACCAAGAGAATAGAGAGAAGAGAGACCATACAGTGAATAAGAGGTACTGCCCTGAGGGGGAAATTCCTCGTCTGTTTATGTTGTCATAAGCATGTCTTGGCCATCTACAATCTATCATTCCTGTTTGAACATTTACTCAAAGCAGAAATATTTTTCGATCCCTGGTTAGCCAAACAAATGAAAAACCATAACGAATGCACGCACTTTCTAACATTTTTAGCCCGAAGTTTCTTACCCCGTTAGTATAAGATCATATGTAACATTTAATAACTCTAAAAAGGTAATTTCTGGGTTTTTCCAATCCTTGTCCCAGTTTACGAGCCAGTAAGACCTACATTTAACGTAAGATTCAAAAATAAAATAGGATATTCCCCTTCTCTCCATAAACTATATTATTAGGAGTACGAGCCATCTACATTCACCAGACTTTTTTTACTGCACGATGGACTGAACTTGCGAATCAAACACTTTTTAAATACATTAAACGAACATACAATCAACTTGTACTTAACATCCGGTGACGTATGCTCAAAACCGCTCTCTTGGACTTGTTTACAAGATAGCCACATGCATTTGTGAAACTTACTATATAACTATAGAGAAGAGAAACGGAAACGAATATAACTTTCTGTGATTTTCTTTGATTGTGTTGTCCTTCTGTTTTCTCCTGATTTTTTTTTTTTTTTTTTTTTTTTTTTTTTTTTGTTTTTTTTTTTTGTTGTTTGATCTTTTCATGATATGCATGATATAATTTTAGCCACCCACCTCCATACTACACCAAAGTACAACGTAGAGTAGGTGTCCTTGTTGTCAAAAACTGGGGCGGGGCAGGAGGACAGGGGATTTGTACTGGTAGTGACCCATCTGTGCACCTTATGGCCAAAGTGGCGGATGGCGTTTGCTTATAATGGCTTTTGCTATGGATTTTAACATGTATGTATGGGACATTTCTACCATATCATTCATTGACTCACAACCCTGTGAGGCAAGTGCCTTCCCAAGCTACCCAGCATCCTGAACACCTTTCTATACAATGATTCCAAATTCCTCGTCTGTTTGTAATTGCTTCATCATCCTGTTTACTTACTCTTCAAATACAATCATACATTTGTGTTGCTCAATTTTCATTTCCTTTTTTTTGTCAATTTTATAATTCCATGAGGATTCGGTTTTTGTTCTTGTTTTTCATGACATAAGGTGGTGTGTTTCATAGTTAATAATTTAAATCAAATTCATCTCCTCCAGGACTGTCCTACTTACCAAGACATTCTCATTGGTCAAAACTAGCCCATGAGAGTGGAAGCTCCAGAGAAGCTGTGGGGACCAACACGGCGCTTAAGAAAGACAGCCATACTTCGCCTCGGGACTGGACTAAAGATTTGAACATGGCCACTGGTACCGCCGAAGAAGAAACACGGAAATTTCAATGCCAAACACATGTAAATCATAATCATATTTGCACGCCATGTAAAAAATGCCACCACCTAGACCACAGACCACAGATACACCACACACACACCACATACGACACGATACACACGCACGCACACACACACACACACACCACGCACGTGCACACATACACCCACATAACACACACACACTCGTGCGCGCACGCCACACACACACACACCCACCCGCACGCACCGCAGCGCACGAACACGTCGACACACACGCAACACCACCACAGCACACCACACAACAACACACACCCACACAACACACTGTTTGGCACAGCGTATTAGGTGTCATCACATCACATACGTTTTTTTGGGAGGCTACCAATTAACCATTTTTCGACTTAAAGATGCATTAAGATTCTACTGTAGGCTGCAAAATGCCATGTTTCGATTAGGCTTGCACTGTAAAATTTCGACTGTAGGCTCAATGTTAATTATTCGACTGTAAGGCTGCAATTTATTCGACTGTAGGCTGCAATGCTATTTTTTCGACTTATAGGCTGCCCAAAAATGGTATAGTTCTATGTAGGCTGTCATGGTATATTCGAACTGAGGCTTGGCATTGTATATTCGATTTTGTTGTGCTGCATGTATTTCGCTGTCAGCTGCAATTGTAGATTCGACTGTAGGTGCACTTGTAGATTCGACTGTAGGCTGCAACGTATATTTGATTGTAGGCTGCTGGGTATATTCGACTGTAGGCTGCATTGTAGATTCGACTGTAGGCCTTGCACTGTATGTTCGATTGTAGCTGCATGGTAATATTCGATTGAATTCCGCTCACTCCAATGTGTGCCTACTACAAGTAGGCTTAGCACATCACACTAATTGTAGGCCTATGCCTGAAACATTGTCAAGTAGGCCTACCACACAGAGGAGCCTGGTATAAGCTCAGCTCAAGGAAACGAACATAGATAGGCTTTTTTAAACAATATATGTAGGCAACATTGCTTTACACAGTCAATCCGACGTCACGCACGCAGTGGGTGCGCGGGATGGAACAGAACAGATCAGAAATGTATCCTATTTCAGTTTTCTCAACAACAGAACGTGTTTATGAATGAACTGACATCACGATGTTTCGGTGACGGAGAATAGCATGACAATTTCAGTTCGCGTGGCAGTAGTCGTGGACAAAGATATCACTGATTAAGCTAAACATGTAAACAACAGTTTTGTAAATTAAACAAACTAAACAATAACACTGGCTTTAGATTACTTACAGCTAAGAGCTCATATGCGACGCAAGCTCAGCACACAGTTTGGGCTATAGTAGAAACATCACACGCATGAGCGAGTGGCTCATCGGCTTGTCAACTGGACGCACGCCTGACTAGCCGTGAGTGTAACTAGGGTTTTATACGCCTCTTCGGCCTTTCGTTCGGCCTGTGGGGGCATTGTAAATATAAAGATGGTGGGAATCATCCTGGGGGGCAATACCCGAGGCAGTGCTTAACCATAAAGTGAAGTGAGTCACTGACAGCCGCGGTCAAAATTTGAATTATATAGGTCATAGTCTGAGCTGCCAAGCTGCGTCCCTGATTGAATCAAATCAGCTCTGTTGCGTATGTTCCTTGCCACATAATTTGTGTTTGTTGACAGTTGAATAATTTGATACAAATGAAAATAAGAAGTTCTGAATTCTAATGACTATAACATGAGGTCGAAGCTATGTATTTTGCGAGCCAGTTTTAATGGTTTCAAGCATCTACAAAATTAATAACTCTATAACTATAATACTTAGTATTGATCAATTAGTGAGTGATAATAGGGTTTTACGCCCTCTTCGGCCTTTCGGCCCATGTGGGGCATTTGTAAATATAAAGATAGTGGGAATTAATACTGGAGGCAATACCGGGAGGCAGTGCTTACACCAGTACAGTGAAGTGACACTGACTATCGCGCGGTCAAATTTGAATTATATAGGTCAGTCTGAGCTGCCAAGCCTGCGTCACATGATTGAGATCAAATCAGCTCTGTTGCGTATGTTCTGCACATAATTTGTGTTTGTTGACAGTTGAATAATTTGATACAAATGAAAATAAAAGTTATGAATCTATGACTATAAAATAGGCGAAAGCTAGGTATTTTGAGAGCCAGTTTAATGGGTTCAAGCATCTAAAAAATTAATAACTCTATAACTATAATACTTAGTATTGATCAATTAGTACTGGTTAAAAGAGGTAATGAGAGCTTTAAATGTATGTGCTATGTGACTATATTAGATGACACAGTAAGATGTAATTAGCATTCATTGTGACAAACAAACACAGCTTCGTCGGAAGAGCGACTTGTTGGCTAGTGCACACGCACTGTCGCTGGCTAGCGTAGCAGCAGGCGAAAAGTGTATTGACGTGGGTGCGACGTTTCGTCAAAAGTTAAGTTTGACGTAAAATAAATGTTGTTATACTAATGTACATCAAAGCGCTTCCTTGCTATTGAAAGGCGAAAGAAAAACCTTGATAAAAAAGGTTTATAAGCAAGGAAGAGTGATGTAATTTAACAGAATAAATCATTAACTATATATGAGAGATATCGGCAGTTTGAGGCCGTAATTGACAGACTAGTGAATTAAGTTACATAGCTATGATAAATATTTATTAATATGAAAATAAAACAGGGGGGGAGGCCAAAAAAACCGTTTATTAACAAGCTTAGGATTTGAATTGAAAGCCTGCCATCGTTTGAACGAAGGCACGCGATCTGTTTGATTTGAATAAGGTACGCGTGACACGATTTGGATTTGACACGGCTAAAAATAGATTTGACGCTGTATGCTCTGAATAATTAGTGACGAGTAGACTAACGAGTTCACTCGGTCACATCTCCCCCCATCAAAGAGAATCCATCGTCCGCGATGGACATTTATATTATATTATATGACCTATGATACGGGTCCAATGTTAATGGAGCACAGTGCGAGGGGTGCCTGCCAGAACGGTCTATCTCACAAGGAATAAAGAACACAGATAGACAGATAGACAGTTCTGGCATTCACCCCTCATATTATTTAGTAGTAATACTACTAAATAATAACATGCAAATAGACATGTAAGACAGGTGGCAATCATGTAAGTAAACATGAATATACTATGCAAGTAGGCATAATAAGAGTATGCAATGCAACAGATAATCATGCAAGATAGGTATGAGAATAATCATCAAATCACATGCAAGCAGACATGAAATTAATATGCAAGTAGGCATAAAGACAAATTTGGAATGGTAAAAGTTTATCTAGCACACACAAAGAAAACATTTAAAGTTCAAAATAAGATCTGTTTTTCGTTTTGTTCTGGCGTCCTGTGTGACTGTTCAAAACTTTTCAAATCACAGAAATGGATCAGCCTTGAAAAATCTCATGGCATACAAAAAAAACAATTACAAAGCCTAACCCTTGTTTATGCACTACAACAAACTAAGTCTAAACACTAGTGTCACCATTGAACAGTCTATATTTATTCAGTTATTGGTGGCCATAGCTACGACACGCTGGGACCGTCGAAGTGGCGGTGGTGCTGTCTGAGCCTGAAGACCAGAAGGTCCCAGTATGGCCGGAGCTGGAGTACAGGGGCGCAGCTTGTTGGGCAGAAGGAGCTGCTCACACAGCCCGCGTCAAGGATCCATCACCCGCTGGTGCAGGACACCTTTCAGACACACTAGCCGATCATGCTGCTGGACTAGCAGCTGCAGCTGCCAGTCCTTCAGAGGGAGCAGGGGCCGATGGCCAGGAGGCAACGAGAGGACCAATGGAAGGGTCCTCCCACTGCAGATGCCGGAGCTCCTTCGGCGTCATCTGGGGAACGATGGCGGTGTCAGCAGGCTGCGATGTGGACACAGCATTGATCTGCGGCTGCGGTGATCCACCCTGCTGATGGCAGACAGTGGCTGGGGACTGAGTTCTGTCCTCAGCCCACGGAGGGCCACCGCCAGCCTTCCGTCGTCGTCGTCTGCACCGTCGTTTGGGGTGTGGGCAGTGTGCCGCACATTCGCACATTTTTGCGAAAGGCGTGGGGGCTAATGGTTTTTATTTAACTTTTAGAGAAGTCAAATCCACTGAGAAACGAACCTCCGCTCTCAACGGTTACGGAACTACTGGAGATGACCCAACTAACACTCGCTTTCAAACAAACACAAGCGCTCGCGCCTGAAAAACACCACGCTCGAAAAGCACGTAGGCCTACGCACGCATGCACGCACGCAAACGCATTTAAAATCAGGATAAAAAGGACCGTCAAGGAGAATCGATCGTTTGATTTTCATTGTCGAAGGATATTATGGGGAAGTGGAGAGAAAAGTAATTACGAAAAGTAATTGCTCCTTTGTCCATCCTTAAAGGGGGCACCCTGACGGATGAGTTTTTGTAAAGAAACACGTCCAGATCACCAGGTGAAAACACCCTTTACAGAGATTGCAACACTCATTTTGCTTTGGTTTCCTAGAAATCAAACTGTCAAATCGGCGCAGTTTCCTCCTTGACGGAGTCAAAGTTCTTTCAGTCAATGAGAAGATGTGTGCCGTCTTTTTTCTAATGGCCGCGTGTGTTTAGACCAAATCGTTTGCATGAAAGCTGTTTTCGCAATACAAGCCTTTTTATTTATTTTATTTTATTTATTTTTATACAGTTTTATCTAAAGGAGTTTCGCTCACAACAAAGGAAATAGCTCCATTTGTTTTTTACTGCACTGCAGGGGAGCAAAAAAAAGAAAACGCGTTCAACCACAATGAGTTGACCTCCACCCACCCCAGATCCAAAATGGCTACTCTCTCCGGCCTCTCCGCCAAGGATGAATCGCCGACGGGTTTTGAACTGGTTTGGTTTTCTAGTTATAACCAGAGACAAGAGTGAGTGTTCCGATATCTAGACAAAAGCGCTGTCTTTCTGGTGAATCCTCGACGTGTTTCTTGCAAAAAATAACTCATCCGATCAGGGTCCCACTCACCTTTAAGACTTTATTATATTGCATCCACAAATGCCGGCCTATTACGATTAATGGGACTAGATGGAGAATTTATCGGTTATAAAATGAATACGTGAAAAGGGGGCGGTGGGAAAAGCTTCAATTAAGGGAGAGTTATCTTTTGCTCCGTACGGTCCGTTTATGATTTTATTGTCTCTTTGTTTCTTAGGAATCACGTGTCTCTGTCTTCCTTCACTTTGCGGTAGCTCTCTCTCCTCTCTCTTCTACTCTCTCTCTGTCTTTCTCTCTCTTTCTCTCTCTCATATCTTCTCTCACCTCTCATACCCCTCTCTCTCCCAGATCTCTTGTTAATTACAGAAATTTATCTCATACCCCTTAATAAAGAAACATTTCGTTCGTTCGTTCGTTCGTTCCACTCTGCTCCTCTCTCTCTCTCTCTCTCTCAACTTCTCTCTCTCCTCCCTCTCTCTCAATCTCTCTCTCTCTCGGTCAATCAAAGTCTCAGTCTCTCTCTCCTGTCTCTCTTCCCTCTCTCTCCCTCTTGTCCCCTCTCTCTCTTTCTCTCTTTCTCTCTTCCCCTCTCTTCTCTTTCTCTCTCTCTCCCCTCTCCTCTCTGCTCTGTTCTCTCTCTCTCTCTCTCTCTCTCTCTCTTGATTCTTTCTCTCTCCGGTCTCTCTCTCTCCCTCTCTCTCTCTCTCTCTCTCTCTCTCTCACTCTCTCACCTCTCTTTCTCTCTCTTTCTCTCTCTCTCTCTCTCTCTCTCTCTCTCTCTCTCTCTCTCTCTCTATCTCTCTCTCTTTCTCTCTCTCTTTTTTTTTTCTCTCTATCTCTCTCTCTCTCTGCCTGTCTAGTCCCCCAAACGCCTCTTAAAACAGTACTATTATTATTTCACCAGCAGAAACCACACTGACTCCCATCCTCTTCTTAATCTTCATTAATTTTAGTGACCTAGCCTGCCAAATCCTGACGGGGCTTTCTTTTAGTGATGAGCGTCAATGGCGGGAGTGACCGTATATGAGGACATTTACAAGCAGGGGGGTGGGGGTAGGAAAGACAAATTTGAGAGCTGACGTCATACATGGTATCCAATAACGGGAGGAGGAAAATGTCAGTGTTTTATCATTTGGGGGAGTAGGGAAAGGAGAGTGGGGTTAACCCTTTCACCGCCAGCCATATTTCAACAAAAAACATTTCCAATAAATTTACTTGGAAAGAAAACAAAAAAACCATCTGCAGTATTTGGGGATTCGTCTGTAACATATATAAAATAAAGTCTAACCTCACTTCCCAAAACTAAGAAAACACGGTCTTTGGATAATAGACCCCCAATTCATGCCTTTTAGTGACATAGGTATAATAATCACTGTGGCTCTAAAATGCGAACTTTGGCGGTGAAACTGAAAAGGTTAAGTTTTAAGTTAAACCATATTTGCCTACGAAGGGTGCATTTTTGCACCATGATTGAAACTTAACACCTATGTTTCTCCCCGCCCCGAAGACGGAGTGTGGCTGCGCAGCGTGGTGGGGTAATAAAAAACGAACAGTCACACACGTAATGTTCTCATACCTAGGCTGGTGCATTTGCACCATAGGTGTTCAAATGCTTCAGATGTGATCGGATGATCCGGTGGAGTCTGATGTATTAGCCAGAGTGGAGGTCCACCAACCACAAGCAAACACCAAACAACAACAACACCAATGCCACGAAGAAATGCTAGGAATAAAATAGGATTTGTTTAGGTTGTTTGTTGTTGTTGTTGTCTGTAGTTCTAATCCGCGATCACCTTATGCAATAAATGGAATTCAAACCGATAAATCATCGTTTGATTGTCTCCATTTATTATAAGAAGAAAGCTTTGTCCATTGTTGTTGTCTCATTTTAAGGGATATAAACCCGGAGTTGGCACACGAGGTGTTAGACGCGTTGGCATTCGTGTTCAAGTAAACCCAGGAAGTTCAAAACTCGGGTACAGATGATGTGTTCCATCTTAATTGGCACTAGGCCTCTGCTGGAAATTACTACGAATAGTGAACGTGGAGGTCTTTCGGGATGAGACGATAAACCCGAGGTCCCACATGCTGCATGCACTTAGCACACGTTAAACCCAAGTGGCAAACGAAAAAGTTTTCATCTTGGTCAAAATTTAACCCCCACCTCCCTTCCTTCCTCAACAGTCACACAAAAACCGCAAGCAAAAAAAAACCAAAATTGGGTGTCGCGCCTCTTGCTGAGCGACGCGATCTCCAGGTGAGAGAGCCAACAGAAATGTGAACAGAGGGAAAGCATCTGTGGTGACATATAAAGATACATCACCTAACATAACCAACAGGTCTTGTTTGAGACTATTGCTCATAAAGGGGATTTGGCAGGCGTATTGCAGACACCAATGATAGTTTTCTTTTCGGGTTACCAGATAAGCTTGATAAAAGATATACTTCGCCTATGTTAAAAAAAACATGGCCGGCGGGAAAAGGGTTAAAATCATGGGATGTTTGGAAGAAGGGAATATTGAACGGATTCAGTTCTAACGAAAGTTATATTAATCAGAGAATCAGAAGCGGTTTGACGAATAGCTAACTCCATAGATGTCATTTTGACGGCATTAGCAAATTAGGCATTACGTCTACAATGTCAATGTCTGGGTGTGGTGTGTGTAGTGTGTAGTGTGAAATGTGTGGTGTGTGTGTGTGAAATGTGTGGTGTGTGTGTGTGGGAGTGTGATAGGGTGGGTGACGCTGTGTGGTCTTGTGTGACTGTTGTGTGGTTGTGTCGTGGGTGTGAGTGTAGTATGTATTGTGCGCAGCGTGTCTGTGTTATTGTAGATGAGGAACACACAGACGTCTGTGATAAAAAGGCAGGTGAATGGGCCAATAAGTCTGAAAGATAGTAGTTGACAGTAAGCAAAGAAAAAAGGCAGGAGAATGGACCAGGTAAGATAGTAGATGACAGTAAGCAAAAGGCAGGTAGAATGGACCGGTAAGGCATAAAGATAGTACTATGACAGTAAGCAAAAGGAAAAGGGCTGAGGTGAGGACGCAGAATGTGACCGGTAAGAGAGTACATCGACAGTAAGCAAAGAGAAAAAGGACGGAGACGAGAACTGGACCGGTAAGATAGTCACATAGACAGTTAAGCAAAAGAAAAAAAGGCTAGGAGACTGGACCGGTAAAGCTGTACATTGACAGGTAAAGCCTACAGAGGAAAAGGCAGGAGACAATGAGACAGTAAACAAAGAAAAAAGGCAGAAAAAAAGGCAGATGATGGGACCGGTAAAAAGATAGTAAGATGACAGTAAGCAAAGGAAAAAAGGCGGGAGAATGGACCACGGTTCAAGATAGTACATGGACAAGGAAGCAAAAGGAAAAAGGCCTGAGAAATGGACGCGTAAGATTGACAGTAATCAAAGGGAAAAGTCAGGAGAATGGACCGGTAAGATAGTACATGACAGTTAGCAAAGGAAAAAGGCCTGAGTCAAGTGAGTGTGGCAGATTAGAGGAAAGCTCCAAGACAACAGAAACTTCCAGAAGGTGAGGAATGTGTGTGTGGGTCATATTTATGCAAAAAACTATGCCTTCATAGGTGTGGTCCCCACTGTTTGTAGTGGGCCCCCCGGGGGGGGGGGGGGGCGGGGGGGAGGACATATCTGAATATACAAAGTATATACAGGGACAAAACACAAAACCGGCAAACAAACAGACAGGGCAGACCTTGTCTAAAAATACAAATTATATCCAAAGAAGGCATGAAGAAAATACAGGCACGGCTATGGTGTGCCATGTTGCAATAATATTGATTTTTGAGCTTGGAGATTTTCCCGTGTGCCTGGAGGATGTAAATCAAAGTATCGTGTTCTTCTGTACGGCAAGCATTACTCACTGCGATGGCTTGGAGTCAAAGCCGACTATATTTAGGGGCGGAGGGGGGGATTTAGTTCCATTGACATTATCATTGACCGTATATTACAAAAGCTGATGACCTTGCTGTAATAAATAAAAAGATGGCGTGCCCAGACAATGATAAAAAAGGCACTAAACTCCCTTGTATTTATACTGTCATTTTACTTTTTGCAGTATCTTTTTTTGATACAAGTTATTGGTTCTTGTAATACGGTATTCAATAATACTTCAAATGGACTATCTAACGATAGTCGGTATTGACTCCAAGCCATCGAAATGTTCTCATTTTGTCCCTCTGTCATTGATGTCATCTACTTCTTGTCTGTGTGTGTTAGTATGCATTGATAGGTCTGTGTGTGTGAGCGACTCGGTGTGTTTGTTGTGTGTGTGTGCGTGAGTGCGTGAGAGAGTCGGAGAGAGTGCGTGTGTGTGTGTGTGTGGTGTGTGTGTATTGTATATCTATCTGTCTTTATCTGTTTCTCTGTCTGTCTGTTATATCTATTATTTCATGGGGAACATTATTATTCATGTCACTTAAGGCCAAATCCGGGAAAATTTCTAAAAACAAAAAATTTCGGCTTAATGAATCTCCTGCTTCGTGTCTCTAATATATAAAGATAGAGAAAAAAACATCACACAAAACGGAAATGGCTTTATTCGTATCATAATCTATTGTGAGTCGAAAGAGTAAGCGCGCGATTAATAAAGACATGCATGCAGCAACACAAAAACTGGTGTCCTGTATCCACTATATGATACCTATAACCGTTATTGAAGCCTCAATAGTGTGACCCAGCACCACGAAAGGGACATTAAGTCGCTGGGCTAGCTAGTTCTACACAACTGAGAGCCTTGGAAAGTCAGCAAATCTCATTTCTTATTAGTATTCAATTTTGGGTTATGCGGTAGGAGAAAGACGCCGGGTAAAAAGCGCATGGGGCGGGTAAGAAGCCCACCCCAATTATCTCATAGAAAATGAAGCCAAATTTCAGTCTCATTTTGCCCATGAGACGAAGCGTTAATGTCTAGCATTCGTCTCATGGACCAAATTTGACTGAAACTTTCTTTATTTCATCGAGATAATTGGGGTGGGCTTCTTAACCGCCCATGCGCTTTTTACCCCGTCTTCCCCTAGTTTAGTGTTCTCTAACATTTTATCTTTTCATAGTCATAAAGGATAATCTTTAATATGGCTCCGTGGGTAAATGGTCTACTATACAAGTGCTTTTAAAACGAGTAGGTCCATGTATTTTCTTCAGCTAGGCTAGAATTTAGACTGTGTTTTCTTCAAAATGGCGCAACGCTCACCCTACTAAGTTTAAAATGCTCATAACTCTGAAACGGAAGGCGAAACAGATACAAGAATGGTTCTTGTATAATTAGAAAGAGAATTGGTATGAAGTTTGACAAATGTATAGATTTTCTCATTTTGACATTATGGTCTTTTTTTTTTTGACACTTAATGTCCCTTTCATGGTGCATAACAAAGTGCCTCCAGATCTGAGCCAGATTGGAACAAGGGAAAAGAACAGGTTGGTGATTTGTGATTCCACCAAAGGACGAGCTTGGGTCAAGCAAGGTCCAATGTATTGAGCTGGGCCTGTATTCACATCGATATAGTATGCGACTTATCATCATGATATCTTAGGGAGACCTTCTAAAGTAGTAGGATTTAATAGGACCCTCATAAGGGAGCTTTCTAAAGATATCATTGATGATGAGTCTCATAACTATCTCAATGTGAATACAGGCCCAAGGACATATCTCTCTGACTCGTCGTTTTAGGCAGAATGATTACTGAGCTTCATTTCACCCTTTCCGTGTGCAGAATCACGATTTGCGATTTGTAACTTGGTCTTCTTCTTCTTCTGCACCCTCGAAACATGTATTATTAATCTTCAATGGATTAACTACGTTTGCCGATTTTATCCATTCAAACGTGACAATGTCTCCGTCAACAAGAAAGGCTAAGACCGGCGATGTAATCACTCGCTCTTTCGCAAGACATATTCTCACAACAGAGAGCTAAGCTACCATGGTGCATGCGAGAGGAAGCATCGTCGGACAAGGCGCAAGAAAGATAGAGAGAAAGAGAGGCAAACAAACAAACAAACAGGAGAGAGAACGAACAAACGAATAATTTTAATGGGTAGGCCTTTCTACTCATGCCATAAAGGGAACAGGGGGGAAGGGACGAAAAAAGAAAGAAAAAGAATAAACCAAAATCATATAAAGATGACATACATACACCTGTGAAAACTTTCACGACAGAGAGAGAGAGAGACGGGGGGGGGGGGAGGGAGGGGGCAGGAGGAGGAGGGAGAGAGACGGCCAGGGCCGGGGAGAGAGGAGAGAGAGAGAGAGAGAGAGAGGAGAGAGAGATGAGAGAGAGAGAGAGATGAGAGAGATGAGAGAGAATGATAATAATAATGAACGTAGAGTAGCCAGAGAGGAAGAGAGAGAGAGAGAGAGAGAGATATCCACTGTTATAAAAATCCAACAGTTTGTGGACGATACTACCCTGTTCTTAAGAAGCAGAGAAGACCTAGACATTGCAATATTCATTTTTGAAGCCTTCGCATCTATTTCAGGGCTCAGAATGAATAAACAAAAAACAGTAGCAATGTGGCTCGGGCAGCAGAAAGACAACCGGGACCAGCCACATAATTTAAAATGGACAAGACAAGTCAAAATTCTAGGAATACACTTTAGAAGCGACACCACTGCTTGTAATATTGACGACAACTGGACACAAAAAGTCGACAACATACAACGAACCATCAAACAATGGTCTAGAAGGAACCTCACTATTTATGGTAAAATAATTATAGTAAAAACGTTTATTACATCTCAGCTCATCTATGTTATGCAATCAATTACTATCCCTGAAGACATATTAAATAAAATTAACCGAATTATATACACCTTCATATGGAAAAATAAATACAACAACAAAAAGGCCTTTGAAAAAGTCAAATGCATCATCCTAGCACAAGACGTGGACAACGGAGGACTCAACGTGATCGACCTGAAAACACTGCAAGAAGCACTACTCCTAACGTGGGTCCCCAAACTTCTTCACAGTGAAACCGACAGCCCATGGACAGCCTTTCCCAAACAGCTGTTTTCTAAACTGGGAAACAATCTTTCCGTTTTTACGACTTGGCTTAATCCTAAAAATCTAAACGGTTTGAACAATTATAGTGGAGGGTTCTGGTATAAAGTACTCTGTGCATGGCTCAAAATCCGCCAAAAAAATGTGACAACAGACGAACTCTTCCTAAACTCAGTGTTGTGGAATAACCAGAATTTCACCTATCAAAATAGATGCCTATTTATAAGAGAGTGGATAAGGAAAGGCATTACTACAGTGAACGATATACTGAACGACAACAATGACATCATCTCTTTCCAGCAGATAGAAGATAAAGTTGGTAGAGCGCCACAACGTCTTCTAGAATACAACGCAGTCAAGGCAGCATTTAACCGCCTCAAAAACAAAAACAAATTCCTTGCCGTCAACAACGAAGACCAAGATGTGGGAAACCTAATTCTTAATGGAAAGCCCATAAAACACATGAAATGCAAAGACTTTCGTAGGGAGCTCTTAGAAAAAGCTCAACCATGTGCTGTAAATTTTTGGAGACATAAATTGAACGCAGAAATAACAAAAGAGCATTGGGACTCCATCTTCAAATGTACAAAAGAAACACGACTACGGGTCCTACAGTGGAAAATAATGCATAATATCTACCCCACCAACATACTGTTAGCTAAATTGGGCATCGCTAACTCCAACAAATGCAACGTGTGCAATGCCAATGAAATAGACTTCATCGAGCATTTCTTCTTTCAGTGCGAAAAAATCAAAAGCGTTTGGGACCTAGTAGAGAAGGAAGTCTATGCTAGAATACAAAAGACAATCAGGATCACAGAGCATTTCGCTCTGCTAGGTTTTCATGATAACGCTATTTCTAAACGTGACCGAAATGTGATTAACCATCTTATCATAATCGCCAAAATGTGTATCAGCAAATACAGATACGGAGAAAGAGCAAACATCAAAATCATGTTTGAAAGGGAGCTATCGCTCAGAAACATTTTGATCAGAAAAACTGAGACTGAGAGAGAGAGAGAGAGAGAGATGAGAGAGAGAGAGAGAGAGAGAGAGAGAGAGAAGAGAGAGAGAGAGAGAGAGAGAGAGAAGAGAGAGAGAGAGAGAGAGAGAGAGAGAGAGAGAGAGAGAGAGGTGGAAATAGACACGTTTGTAATAAATATTTGTTAATAGAACGTCTACTAAACACTTTTCCGCATGATGTATTATGTGCATGCTATTGTACCTACAGAATAAAAATGCATTAAAATTATGTTTAATAAATATTATATAATACAAAAAAAGGAAGAAAAAAAACAAAAACAAAAAACAAGGAGAGATGATGTCCATGGGGTTCTAAATAAACGCTAGGCACATCATAGGTACATATTGTATGATATGAATGCGGGTGAATGTTGAAGAAAATAGGCCTACTTGTCTACGATAGGCCTACTAACTAGACCCACAGCTCAGCAGGCGACTGAACGAAGCCTAGGCCTACCCCTTTCCGACCAACAACTACGCAGCCTGGAGGGCCAAGAGACTGAAACCAGACAGACAACACAGCCAGTGGGCCAGCCGAGAAAGGAAACAGTGCCAGAATTAGTCCAGCAGCTAGGCTGTAGCCGCTGAACCCCTTACTGCAACGTGAGAAACAGCGACAAGACAGAACAGCACCGTATCTCTGCGCCGCGTGTGTGCAGAAAACCAACCATATGCACCACTAACAGCCTGGAGACGGAAACAAGAGAGAGAGAGCCGCGTGTGTGAAGAAAACCAGCCCTACCAACAGCTTGGAGACGGAAACAAGAGAGACAGAGAGAGAGAGAGAGAAAGAGAGAGAGAGAGACTAATGCATGAAAACACCCAATGTCCATCAAAATAGTAACATAGTATAGTCAATCTTATAGATCCCCATTAGTTGCATTGCCCTTACTGGGCGCAGCTAAAACTGATCTCCTTTTATTAAAAAAGAAAAAGAAAAAAAAAGAGAGAGAGAGGGGGAAAGAAAGAAAGAGAGATACACACAGAGAGAGAGACATCTGAAGTCTGAAGGTTTTTATTATTGATGCCTCTCTGCCCGTATCAATACTTTTTTTTATTAACATAAGAGAGACAGTAAGAGAGAGGAAGAGAGAAACGCGAGAGACAGAGAGAGAGACAGAACGAGAGACAGAGACAAAGACAGACAAAGACAGAAACAAAGACAGAAAGAGACAGAAACAGACACAAACAGGGACAGTATAGACAGAGACAGAAACAGAGACAGAGCCACACAGAGTGCGTTATACATAGAAAGAGGGCAGGTGGTTCTGTGTAGGATAAAAATAGCGTGGAAGGGCCAAGCAAAGGGGAAGCAATCTTCAAGTCTTCACGTCCTGTAATATCACCGGCAGAATCACCGGGCAGAACAATCGGAACTGATGATCCATTGTCTGAGGGCAGCGGACCCATAAAATATGCGGCGGCCATTGTCTAGAGGGATGCAACTTGAACTTCGGGACGTCATTACCTCCCCAACCACCACCAATCTTATCTGTACAACGCACACACGCGCACATACTCCCTATGACCCCAATCCCCCTCCACCCCATCTTCTTTCCTATCACGCCCCTTTTCATGATAACTCCTCCAAGTAAAGACTCATAAGTACGCCATCAAGGTCTCATTCCCATTCTCTCTATTCATCATTCTTTCTTGTTCTTGTTCTTGTTCCTCTATCCGCCTTTTCCATAGCAACCCTCCATAAAATACAGACCACTATGGGTTAAACTATAATTACCTCATTTCTCATTTCACTTTGTGCAAATGGTCAACCTATGGCGATATTTTTCACGCCAGAGGGCAGTCAATGCACTAGAGGCGTATCACGCGATTTTCTTACTTGGGCGTAGTGAGAGAGAGAGAGTGATGGTAGGACCACTCACTGTCTCTCTCTCTCTTTCTTTATCCCCAACTAATAATATAGAGAGAGATTAGCCCCACACGAGCGTCATGCCCTCTGGCGTGAGGAAAAATCGCACCGAGTCTCTCATTGTTTCCATTCACCCTTGCTACTTCTACTTCTTCATCTTCTTCTTTAATTCTTGTCTTTCATACTTCGTTTTCATCACCCTTTACATCTTCTTTTTCTCTTTCTTCTTCTTTCTCCTCCTTTGCGTCGTCTTCTTATTTTCTTCTTCCATGTCCTCCTCCTCCTTTCTTTTTCCTTTAGGTCGTCTTCCTCTCCTTCTCCCCCCCCCCTCCTCCTCCTCCTTCTTCTTATCGTTCTCCTCCTCCTCGTCATCATACCTCTTCTAGTTCTCAACCCTTGCCCTTCATACTGCATCAGACTCTCAGTGTTCTCCCTGGTTGGCAATTATACGGTCTTTTGTATGTCGGACATGAACGCTTAGTTCGACCCGTTCTCCATGCGATGAATGCAGTCTGGCATAGAATTCAGGTTCCAATTTATCCAGAACATTATACCCATCTATACACGCTGTACGTTTGTTGTTTTTCATTGAACAAAAGATAGCCTCAATGGTTCTTTACTCATTTCAATAAAGACAAAAGGTCTAAAAGTCTTCGCGATACAATAACAGAAAATGATATATGCAACAAAAATATGCAATAAAAAGCTATTTGGTATGTTTTTTTGTATTTCGTATAGTCTAGTCATGCCGGCTCAGACTTCTCTGTGAAATTCGGACGGCTCTCCCCCGATGTGATAGCGCGTCGCCGCAAATGCAGTGCACATATATACCCGGGGTTTTTTTTGGGCGGGGGGGGGGGGGACCAGGGTGAGGAGGGCAGGTGTGGGCAGAGAGAGGTTAGTGAAAAACTAGCTGATTTCAATTGTGGCCATACAGCGATAGGCGTAGCGGGATCGCCCGCCCTCCCTGCTCTTGCCTAGGCAGTTTCAACTGCCGTCTTGGAAACTCACTGCGCACGGGTCAGACTAGCTTTAAGTCCCCATCCGAAGGACAGGACGTTCAGTTCCGATTTTCCTGTCGCAACTAGAAAGAAAGGGCGAGAAGGCCGGGATTCGAACCCGGGTCACTCTAACGCTGCAATCACGCATTACATTGGGCACGTAAAAATCCCACGGCAGTTGAAAGTCGGTAAAGAGCAGGGGAGAAATACCGCTGCCTGGTATGGCGGTGTGTCAAATTGATAGCTAGGTTTTACAAGTGTGCAACCGCACCCCACACCCCCCTCCTCACCCTGTGCACCCCCAAAAAAAAAACCAAAAAAAACATTATTTGGGTAGGCGCTGAACTTGCGGCGACGCGCTCTCCGGGGGAAAGCAGCCCGAATTTCATAGAGATAAGTCTCTGTGACTAGAATATACCAACATACCAAAAATAAATTTTAAAAAAATACCATTTTGTTCTTAGAGACCACGTGATCGAATCGTATCGTACAGTCGTGCGATTTTAGTGCGACGTGTGGCTGGCCCTAATTGTCATTCCCCATAATTACAAACCTGTCAGAATAAATTCCGGCTTCAATTTCGTGGGTTTGTTCCCTGCTTCCGGGGAATGCGTCAACGGGTATGGTTGACCATTCAGGATAGGGGATGTAGCTATGGGTGGACCCGCAGGAGATGAGTCAGACAGGAGGCTTACGTAGTTATGTGTCCCCGTCTCTATGTGCCCCCAATATTCGTCTCTCTGTGTGTCCCCGTCTCTATACGTCCCCATGTCTATAATGTCCCGATGTCTGTGTCCCCGTCTCTATGTGTCCCCATCTCTGTGTGTCCCCCACATCTTATAATGTCCCGATGTCTATGTGTCCCCGTCTCAATGTGTCCCAGTCTTTATATATGTCGCCGTCTCTATAATATGTCCCCACCTCTGTGTCCCCACATCTATAATGTCCCGATGTCTATGTGCTTGTATGCCTTAATGCATTTTGCGTGTTCGTGTATGCACCCGAGAGTGAACGTAACCTTATATCATCCGCTTTATGTTGAGCCTGCACTTTTTACATAAATGGTCAACCTAGCTCGCCAATGTTGACCGCCAGGTGGCAACCAACTCAATAGGGGGCTTATCTCGTTACGTCTTTAGTTGGGGGTAGAGAGAGAGAGAGAGAGAGAGAGAGCAGTGATATGAGATATATATATAATTATATATATACATAGATGCTGACAGAGAGAGAGAGAGAGAGAGAGAGAGAGAGAGAGAGACTCCTCTCACCCATCTCTCTTTTTTATCCCCAACTAAGAATATAGAGGGGATTATGCCTCGAGCGTTATGCCACTTGGCGGTGAAAACACGCAGCTAATCCGCTCAGTGGGTTTTCCAGAGTGAGTACTAGGGATAATTTCATAAGACTTGACGGGTAATGCGGAGAGCGGACAATGTTCTCAGAAGAACAATCCCACATTGTGTCAGAGCAATCAGATCAGTGTGTGTGCGTCTCTCTCTCTTTCACTCTCTGTGTCAAGTCAAAGTCAAAATTGTATTTAATGATGTAACGTTGAATAAGCAAACATACATGCTTTTTTTCTATAAACATCTGTTTATAGATCTCTGTGTGCGCGCGTGTGTGTGTATGTATCTCTCTCTCTCTCTCTCTCTCTCTCTCTGTCAAGTCAAGTCAAAATTGTATTTAATGATGAACGTTGAGTAATCAAGCATACATGGGGTGTTTTGTCTATCAAGCTATCTATAAACATGTTATATATCTCCGTGTACGTGTGTGTGTGCGTGTGCGCGCGCGTGTGTGTGTGTCTGTGTGCATTCGGTGTGGCGTGGCTGTAATGCGTGACAAGATGAAAGTGCTTTTCCTCGCTCAAGTGTAAATGTATTATGTACCTTTGTTTTATCTTTATATTGTCTTTTGTCTACCTTTTTTTTACCCGCGTAGCTCCTGTTCGTTCTGATTTTTTTATATATTTTTTTCCTCTCTCTAATCCCTTTCTCTTTTTCACTCGTCTCTCTCTCTGTCTCTCTACCTGCTTTCTGTCTCTCTCCCTCTTTCTCTCCGGTAAAACACAATGCCTCTAGCTCTCTCAGCTATCCTACCAGTAAGCGTGTATCTGTCTCTGTGTCTCAAACGATTGCATACATGGGCTGAAAAAGAGCACAAAATCTGTGAAGAGCAAGCTGGATTCCGCAAAACTTATGAAACCATAGATAATGTTTTTACACTAATATCAATGATTAAAAAATGTATGTCAGGCCACAGGAAAAGTAAAATGTATGTTGCTTTTATATATTATATGAAAGCTTTTGACTCGGTGGATAGAGATTGTCTTTGGCTAGTTCTGAAAAAGTTAAAAGCTTCTACTAAAATGTTAAATATGCTCGAAGGTATATGTCAGGACCTTTGCCGGTTACACCCTGTAAAAAAAAAAGTTGTAATTTGGTCAAAATTCCCACCCCCCCCCCCCCCTTCCTTCACCAGTCACACAAAAATCGCATGCCAAAAAAAAGGTGGTGCGCCTCTGGCTGCGACGCGCTCTCCAGTTGGGAACCCGAATTTCACATAGACGCATATCAGCGACACTATATCCTACCTGTCTTACGCATTATGAGTCATATGGCCCGCGCGGACGCTGAAGAAAAAGGATTGCAAATCCCTCCGCTTCACAAGGAGACAAAAGGCTAATTAGATCTCCAATGAACTAGACTAGTGGCAAGGGTGCAGGTGCTGTGTACACGGGCATGTGAGTTTTGTGTATGTGTCAGTATTTCTTATTTATTATGCTTATTGACGTAATGTAAAATAACTTAACTGTAAACAAAAATCACACACCAACACGCGCGCGCGCGCGCGCGCGCGCGCACAGGCGGGCATTAATATCCTGACACACACGTGCGCACAAAAATAAGTGAACACAGAGAGAGAGAGAGAGAGAGAGAGAGAGAGAGAGAGAGAGAGAGAGAGAGAGAGAATCATTTAATGTGATTTCCACTAACACATCATGAATGAAAACGATGAACTTTCCACATGTCGCTGAGTGTAAACAACAACACAAAGTGTATCAACATATATGGGAAGTGTTGGCATGTTTACAACATCGACTAGGAACTTCACTACTTTGAAACACTGAGTTCAGAAATACAAGCATTTATAAATTATTTGGCCATACGTGCACCCAACTGATACAAAATCAACATAGTCATGGGGAGCCATGTTGATAAAAAGCCGAAAACAAAACTTAATAAATTCAGCCAAGGGTTATTTTCTATAATTTGATTTTGAAATTCGCTTCCTTGCCTTAAAGAAATCTGATCTCGTTTTTGGTTTTTTTACCTCTTTTTTTTGCTTGCCATTTGGACATGACATATTTTGCTTGCTCTTTCTGGAATAAACAAAATGTGATTTTGAAATTCGCTTGCGCTTCCTGGCATTAAAGAAATCTGATCTCGATCTTTTTTTGTAGATATTCATCGTGGTTCCAACGCCTCAACTTGCCACCAGTCAAAGCTACCTTGTTCCAGGCCAGAGGAAGGAACCATCCTTGGAGTGATGAAACCAGCGCTTACTAAAGTCTCCTGAATCTTTGAGCCATATAGCAACCACATTTCCTTGGACATACCACACCGCAGCCAGCACAGTGCCAGAAGGCCATGCCACATCAACCACATTTCCTTCGACATACCACACCGCAGCAAGCACAGTGCCAGAAGGCCTGGCCACATCAACCACATGTCCTTGGACATACCACACCGCAACACGCACAGTGCCAGAGGGCCAGGCCACATCAACCACCTTTCCTTGGACATACCACACCGCAACAAGCAGTGCCATGCCACATCAACCACATTTCATTAGACACACCACACCGCAGCAAGCACAGTGTCAGGCCATGCCACATCAACCACATTTCCTTAGACACACCACACCGCAGCAAGCACAGTGCCAGAAGGCCATGCCACATCAACCACATGTCCTTGGACATACCACACCGCAGCAAGCACAGTGTCAGGCCATGCCACATCAACCACATTTCCTTAGACACACCACACCGCAGCAAGCACAGTGCCAGAAGGCCTGGCCACATCAACCACATGTCCTTGGACATACCACACCGCAGCAAGCACAGTGTCAGGCCATGCCACATCAACCACATGTCATTGGACATACCACACCGCAACAAGCACAGTGCCAGAAGGTCATGCCACATCAACCACATTTCCCAGGGGAGGGATGTACCACATTGCATCAACCACATTTACCGATGGAAGGGGTGTACCACATTGCCTCAACCACATTTCCCAGGGGAAGGGCTGTGTCACATTGCATCAACCGCTTTTCCCAGGGGAAGGGATGTACCAAATTGCATAAAACACATTTCCTAAGGGAAGGGATGCATAACAGGGCATCAACCACATTTCCCAAGGGAGGGGCTGTGCCACAGTGCACCAACCACATCTCCCAGGGGAAGGAATGTGCCACATTGCATCAACCGCATTTTCCAGGGGAAGGGATGTACCAAATTGCATAAAACACATTTCCTAAGGAAAGGGATGCATAACACTGCATCGACCACATTTCCCAGAGGAAGAGATCGAATGAACTGTGCTGCATAGTTTGCTTTGCTAAATGTTTTTTGTGTCCAATGTCTGTTTTTTGGTGAACCTCAGAAACAAACTCAGCTTTAACATTATGATCCATTATGCGTTCTGAAAAAAGACCACACCAATGTGCTGATTTGCTTTTTGTATGTTTATTATTACTACTGGTATTTAAATCATTAATTATTATTTTGTTTGTGTGTTCATCTCTTCAAAAATATAAAACACGTGCAACAGTTTAGTGCACATGAAAACAATAATTGGATCATTATTATCATTACGCAGCCGGCGGTTAAAATACGTTGGGTTCACAATAACCAAACCCACTTATATAATACACTGACCAGAAAGGTTTTGAACATGACCAAGCTCTCCATAGTCTTAGTTCTAGGACATGAACAAAACATCGCGTGCCAGTCAATCGTCTCCCACTATGATCTCCAGATAGCAAAAGGAGGCAACAACGGCTATCTTAGAAATATGGGCTGGAATTAGTTCACAATGAATGGAAGTAAATAAGAGGGAGCGTGGGTAGTATTGAAGGAGTTGGGTGCACCGGTTTGTTGACGCAGGTGTGTTATACCACAATCAGAGGAAACAGAATATCAGGTTAAAAAAGGTACATACACATTACGAAATCCAGACAAGTGTTGTAGTTCGGTTCGTGTTCGTTTTAAATGTCCTGTTAATGTTCTTATAATGCACGTTTTATTCAGTTAGTAAAAATTAGGAAATGCTATCCGCACAAAAACACAGTGTAGAAATACAGCATGCGTTTAGAGAGGGGCAGAGAGAGAGAGAGAGAGATGAGAGAGAGAGAAAGAGAGAGAGGAGAGAGAGAGAGAGAGAGAGAGAGAGAGAGAGAGAGAGAGAGAGAGAGAGAGAGAGAGGTGAAAGAGAGAGAAACATAGACAGAGATAGATAGACAGAGACAGTGAGACAGAGCAAAAGATACAGGGATACAGAAAGAGACAACAGATATTGCGAGAGAGAGAGGGAAAGAGAGAGAGAGAGAGAGAGACGAGAGGGGCCCTGAGAGGGAAGAGAGAGAGAGGAGGAGATAGAGAGAGAGAGAGGAGAGAGAGAGAGAGAGAGAGAGAGAGAGAGGAGAGAAAGAAAGAAAGAGGGGGGAGGTGAAAGAGAGATAAAACATACAGAGATAGATAGACAGAGACAGTACAAGAAGAGACAGAGCAGAAAGATACAGGGATACAGAGAGAGAAAAAAACGAATATTGGGATGGATAGTAAGAGAGAGAGGACTGACGGACGAGCGGAGGATTTGGAGAGAGAGAGAGAGGAGAGAGAGTGAGAGAAGAGAGAAAGAGAAGGAGAGAGAGAGAGAGAGAGAGAGAGAGAGAGAGAGAGAGAGAAAGATACAGAGGCAGATACTTTGATTTGAGAAAAGAGAGGGCAGAGACAGAGAGAGGCGGAAGGATATGGACAGGCTGACAATATAGATGTCGCTGTTACTGCTCTTTTCACTGAAGAGATCTTGGTTTCTTCACTGAAGAGATGATGATGTCGGTTTCATATGTGGATTTCTTAACTGGAGATGTCGATGATGTCGGTTTCAGATGTCGGATTCCTCACTGAAGAGATGATGATGTCGGTTTCATATGTGGATTTCTTAACTGGAGATGTCGATGATGTCGGTTTCAGATGTCGGATTCTTCACTGAAGAGATGATGATGTTCGGTTTCATATGTGGATTTCTTAACTGAAGAGATGTCGATGATGTCGGTTTCAGATGTCGGATTCTTCACTGAAGAGATGATGTCGGGTTTCATATGTTGATTTCTTAACTGAGATTGTCGATGTCGGATTTCAGATGTTGGATTCTTCACTGAAGAGATGATGATGTCGGTTTCATATGCATCGATTTCTTAACTGGAAGATGTCGATGATGTCGGTTTCAGATGTCGGATTCCTCACTGAAGAGATGATGTCGGTTTCATATGTGGATTTCTTAACTGGAGATGTCGATGATGTCGGTTTCAGATGTCGGATTCTTCACTGAAGAGATGATGATGTCGGTTTCATATGTGGATTTCTTAACTGGAGATGTCGATGATGTCGGTTTCAGATGTCGGTTTCAGATGTCGGTTTCAGATGTCGGATTCTTCACTGAAGAGAAGTCGATTTCTTCACTGTTCAAGAGATGTCGATGATGTCGGTTTTAGATGTCGATTTCTTCACTGAAGAGATGTCGATTATGTCAGTTTCAGATGTCGGATTCTTCACTGAAGCGATGCTGATGTCGGTTACAGATGTCGGATTCTTCACTGAACAGATCTCGATTATGTTGGTTTCTTCACAGCAGAATCGTTATTGTCGCTGCTGGTTTCTTCTCTGCAAACCCGTCTTCTGTTACGGCTGTTCTGCAAGCTGTTTGTTCAGGTGGCTCACGTCTTTTTCGCTGTAGTCCTCGTTTCCTGTAAGGTAAGTTAAATCAGAATGAAAAAGTAAATATACTCTACTGGTGACCAAAAAAATGAAGGGCCGCATTTTTTCAAGAGCACAAAATAAAGATGGCCGATTCCAATAATCTCACAATTCATTCAATTATTCGAGTACTAGAATCTCCAGTTTTTGTTTTCGTGGGATTGCAATAGCTCAACAAAACAATGCATCCCCAATTGTGAAAATCACAAATGTGTGGCTGCTCAAAATGTGCCAATATTGGGCGTGTCAACTGTTGTTGGCAAGGCAAACACATTTAAACGATGTCTCATGAACCCCCTAATTTGTCAAAGAAGCCCGGAGGAATTGCTGATTACCATCTAAAGCTTATTGCTACTTGAATGTGCACACCCATTTCGACACGTTGTGAGTAGTCACGCTTTGTGATTTTAACTTAGGTGGTGCGTTAATACTCGTGCTATTTCTTCAAAACTTAGGAGACGAATCTAATGAAGTTCTAGGACATGCAGTACGGGTAATTGAAGTTAATATGCATAAAATTTGAAAATGATTTTAATTCAAATTATATTTTAAAAAATCATTGTCCAATAAAGAACAAGTTTAAAGTGGCAAGTTTTCTTTTGCAACACGTGAAGCAGATTAAAATAAATACATTACATTAAATATTCAAAAACAAAAAAACATGCCCACAGATCAAAGTTACACAACATAATTGTCACTGCATCCGTCCTCCAACACAGTTTTACCCACACACTCCCTCATAGACATCAAACAATTTCACACACACACACACACACACACACACACTGGACTGGATTGGAACCAATTTATTGTCAGATTAACTATAAAAGCTGTACTGACAATTAAAAAAAAAGACTTAAAATGTATCAACCAAAAAAGGAATGGTTCCAGCAAAAACAATAGTATAAGTGCACGGCTTTGTACATCGATTTCTCGGCAAATATGTAGACTTACACCCTCCTGCTCTATTTCTTGGTTCTTTCCGTGGTTAGGGATAGGGTTAGGGTTAGATGGTCTTTTCTTTTGCCACAAGCATGTCTTTTGTCAAAATCATCTTTTTGGAGCATTAAATCGCTGCCTAAAAAAATAAGTAAAACAAAAACGATGAAATTCAAAAGATAAAAAAATATACACAAATGAAATTGCTAAAACACACTCACTCTCTCTCTCTCCTCGTCTCTCTCTCTCTCTCTCTCTATAACCAACCTCTCTTTCACTCACCTTAAATCACCCTATCTTAATCCATAACACATTTGTGCAATTACTCAGGATCTCAATCAAACACAATAACCCTCTCATGGGCACTTATCACAATCAGTTTGTTGTAAACCAACCTTGTTTCTAAACGTACTAAAAAAAAACCTTGTTCTACGGTACACCACAATCAAACAATAAAACAACCTTCTACCCCTTCCAACCCCCCCCTACCCTAACACAATCATTTTGTAAACCCCCCCCCTACCCCCCTAACCTGACCACTACCCCCCCAATACCCCCCCCCCCCCAACTACACACAAAATCCCCCCTAAACAAACCCTCCCCCCCCCTAATACTACTAAGAAACGTTCAACAGCTCTAACCCACCCCCCCCCCCCACCCCCCCGTCCCCCCACCTCCTAACACACGTATGCGCACACAAAAAATCATGCACACAGTCACGCCACACATACACAAAATGCCTACATATTCACACACTCACACTCTATCTTTCTGTACCCCCACCCCCTACTCTTCTCTCTCTCAAAAGGAAAAAATCATTGACAATTTACCAATCAATAAAATTACGCTCTAAATTTTTTAAAAACTACAAACACACACACACACACACATACACGCGCGCGCGCGCACACATACACAAGTATAAAAACTACGCAAAAAATGAAAAATTCAGTTCGAGACTATTTAAGCTTACTTATGAGGGTCGAACAGTTAATATAAAGCTTTGCCCTACTAGAATAATAACTGATCGCTTCTCGGCCTTTTGGCTAAGACAGTGATTCAGGAGAATTTTTTTTTATTTATACCCTGGTTGGTTTGTGCAGCCCGTCGTACATGGCGAAAGCCGATACGCGACGTTAAACTGAACTTCCATCCAGAATAATAAATACTCAATCCCAATTTATTATACGAAAATATATGATTAAAAGAAGTAAATTAAAAAAATCTTCCGATAGGATGTCATTTCACACACACACGCGCGCGCATGCACACCCATACACGCGCTCCGCGCTCGCGCACGCACGCCACACGCACGCGCACGCCACGCACACACACACACACACACACTATTCGAAACATCAGACAAGTCATAATTGGGATTGTATACATGTATATATCTGTATCGCTAAAAATTCGGGATTTCCTGGAATGAGCACCTGCATCCGACCATTGCTCCAGGATCATCCCAACATCTTTATATCTATTAATGTCCCACACTCTGTGTGTCTGTTTCAGGACCGGAGGACGCTAAACGGATTTTCATATTTTATAAAGATCCACCTAGTCAACTGTAGGTAAGGAAAATCCACAGCTCAGCCAGACTCAGTACCCTCCCCCCCCTGTGTGGCGACAGGTGCTTTATACATTACAAACAGAAACACATATGTCACCGCGTAAGGAAATCCACAGCACAAGCAGACTCAGACCCACAGTGCCGGCAGGTTCGTTATTCATTACAAACAGACCACTGGTCAAGAGCTGTAAGGAATCCACAGCTCAGCCAGACTCAGTAACCTACAAGTCCGCAGGTTCTTTATCATACAAACAGACCCCACCTATGTCAAAGCTGTAAGGAAATCCACGCTCAGCCAGACTCATACCCTAGTGTCGGCAAGTCTTTTATTCATTATAACAGACCCAAATATGTCAAAGCTGGTAACGAAATCCACACGCTCATCCAGGACTCAGTACCCTACAATGGTCAGCAGGTTCTTTATTCACTAACAACAGACCCACTATGTCAACAGCTGTCAGGAATCCACAGCTCAGCCAAACCTCAGTACCGTACAATGTCAGCAGGTTCTTTATTCATTATAAACAGAACACATGTCACAGCTTTGTTTTCACGAAATCCACAGCTCAGCCAGACTCAGTACCGTACAATGGCCAGCCAGTTCCTTGATCATACAAAAGACCCACCTATGTCACAGATGTAGGAAATCCACAGTCAGCAGGAATAAGGGATGTTCTGGCTCCGCCTTTCCGCTACTCTCTCAGCTCCGTGCCTCCAACGGCCTCAGCAGGTGGCGGAACTGCTATTGTGGGTAGGGCAGCTCAGTGGAAGTCAGCGAAGTATCTAGGTCCCGGCCACATTAGGGTTGTTTTGTTTCCAATCATGTGTAGTGGCCTCCTGTGTAGCTTATCACAGGAGCCTGTGACCATCTCCAGCAAACCCGCAGTGTAGCCTATTCTGTTAGTCTGTGGGCCTCTGTTGTGCTGGTGCCTGTTCGTCGTTCACAGGAGCTATGACCCATCTCCAGCAACGCAGTGTGCCTGTGTAGTCTGTGGCCTCTGTGTGCTGGTGCCTGTCTTCTTCCCAGGAGCTGCTGACCATCCAGGCAAACCCGCAGTGTGCCTGTGGTAGTGCTTGTGGGCTCTGAGGCGGGCCTCGTATTATCCCAGGAGCTGCGACCATCTCCAGGCAAACCACGCAGTGTGCTGTGTAGTCTAGGTGGCCTCTGTTGGGGTGGTGCTTGTCTCTCCCAGGAGCTGTGACCATCTCCAGGCAAACACGCAGTGTGCCTGTGTAGTCTATGGGCCTCTGTGTGCTGGTGCTGTCTTTTCCCAGGTAGCTGTGACCATCTCCAGGCAAACAGCGCAGTGTGCCTGTGAGTTATGGGCCTTTGTGTGCTGGTGAGTGTCTTATAACAAGCTGGCTTTTTAGGGGCGACAGTCGTGCGGAAAGGGAGTACTGTCGTCCTGAAAAATGCAAATGCAGAATGTTATATATAGTGTTCAAAACACTTAATAGTTAGTTGTATTCTCTCAAAAAGGAATAGGAATCTTCTTTTTAGAAGAATTTTTTAATTTAATTTAAGGGAGAATAAATAATTTAAATTGAAACATTTAATATCATTTCATCCGTTTAAACTTGTGGTAAGAGTTTATGGAATTTAACCTAAAGTTTCCTGCTTTGCACTTATTCTGCGCGCTGTATAATGACTATTTGAAATATGCTTTTTCTGCTTACGCTTTGCACTCACAGTCTTGCTCATTGATGCTCATTTTCTTCATATATTTTCACGATTGCACAAAATGTTGAATAAATGCACAGGACACTTTATATTTTGGATACAACCAAACTGGTTTCTTCTCGTATCTTACCTCTTCTAGCACAGTGGGCGAATGTATTCGGATAATGCATCACTCTCCACTTTACCAAATGCAAAGACACTCATGCCAAGCACCTGCCAGATGTTCGTCCGTTTTAAAAGCGTATGTCACCGTTTCTTACGTTAAGCTAAAACGCATGCGCCTCGAAAATATAGTACTCCCCTTGTTGGTTGAGATGCAACGGCAAACAAGAATGTTAAAAAATACATGGAGATAGGGTTAATTTCACCTTTTTATTAAATAACTATCAAATCTCCCCCCCCTCTCTCTCTTTATCTCGCTCGTTCCGTTCTTCCTTTTACTTGCCTTCAGTCAGAAAAGGAAGCATTGTCGTTCCAGTTTTGCACACATCCATGGTGTCTCGCCGTGTTTCTAACATTCCTCAGGTCATTTTCAGTTTGCATATTCATGTAAGCCCAGGGTTACTGATCTTCCCAGTCAATCTTATTCATTACCTTATTAATTTCACAATTCTCATTTGACATTATTTTCTTCATTTTGACGGGGAGGGGGGGGGGGGGGGAAAAGCGGCGAGGGACGGTATTATTTGGCCAGTCCAATGAGCAGAGGAGAGAGAGAAATGTCCTGCTCGCAAACCAAGGAACATTACTTTCACGTGCATTCTCTTTACCGAAGGACAACTAGGAAGAGATTTCCCGCAGAAAAGACAACTACGCATAATAAAATGGAAACAATTAACAAAAAGTATCTCGTGAAACTCTTTGCAAGACAAAAATCTCACGCCCACCAAGGAACCACTCAATCATCTGTCAAGATGTCATCTGTGTGCAACACTCCCAACAACACAAAAAAGAACTACGCATTCCTCCAAAAAACACAACAGAAAGCAGGCTAACGAATAACTGGAACACAGTTACGGATAAATTCAGGCACCTATCGAAGATTTAGTCCAACTTTTACACCCAGGACACGCTTTCGTTCATATAATGGAGGAGACAGACCACGGATGTTGATGAGATTAAAGTCGATCGTCAGAGACACTTATGGACGGTGCCAGAACCACCCATCCTATCAAAATGATGCCATGTCAGAAAGCAAACACCGCGGGCATGTACGCGCGCTGACGCACGCGCGCACACACAGTGACCCAGCCAGTCAGAATCCGTTCAGTGAGTTATGACGTGATGCTGCGTCAATGGGGCTGATGCCAACACACATACACCCTCCCTCTCTGTCTATCTGCACCAAGGTTATGGTGTCTGACAAAACAATTAAATGCACGCGAAGATAATTTGTTTCTATTAGAGCGGATTTGTTTTTGTATTTATTAGCATTTGAAACTTTCGTTTTGTATCAGTTTCCACCCCCCCTTTATTGCATGGATAATAAATGAATGAAAGCCCAAGCGTTTTATTGGTCTGAAATCTTGCTCTCTCTCTCTTCCTTCCACCCTCCACACACACACACACTTAACGCAAAGTGACACATACAGTGTGACCCATACAGAATGCTCACGCACGCACGCACACGCACACGCACACCACACAACAAAGTGACCCAGGAAACAACTTGTTCAGCGGGTACGGACACGATGCCGGCGTCAAAGGATGGTGATCTCTCTCTCTCTCTCTCTCTCTCTCTCTCTCTCTCTCTCTCTCTCTGCTCTCTCTCTCCTAATTTATGGCATATGTTTCTTGCGGGCCCAACCCCACAAACCCAACTCCCTATCACCCCAT
>CM065685.1:8908010-8918578 GCA_017654935.2 Phymorhynchus buccinoides | reverse complement strand
ACGAATTTACTATGATATTTGAACTTTCTGTTAGAGCGGACAACCCCGATTCCCCGCCTGCTGGTGTTAGTGACGTCCTGATGAAAGGAATTACAATTTCTTGGCAAACCTTAGATGTTGAATCAGTGAAGTGTACTATCGTTATTCAAAACAGCGGTGAAGAAATTAAGGCAGTGTCGACTAGTAATAAAGTTATATTGAGTGTTGATCCAAACAATCTCAAAGAATTAACGTTCATTAACCTTACTAATTTAGATCTCATTGGGTTTTATTACACTGAAAGCATTTTATCCGAAGATCTTCTTAAAATGATAACCGGGATGAATTAAATATGTTTTTTAAAAAATTTAGTATAAAAAGATGTCCGTTAAAGTATACCCCAAACTACCGAAAGATAATACAGTGCCTAATGAAGAAATGGATCAAGTCAAAATGTCTGTCGAAGGGTTCAGACTGAATTCTATTACAGAAATACAAAGAGAATTGGAAAAAGATCTCACTAATTACAACAGAGCTAAACGAAGGTACTCTTGTTTGTTTAATTCAACAACATACTTAAATACTGGATTTGGTAGTCTAGGTGCTTTAACAGCGGGAAGCTCTGTAGGGTTGTTGGCGACTGGTGTTGGATCAGTAGTAGCTTTGCCGTTAGGTTGTGTGTCGCTGACGCTTGGGTTGTTTTCAATGACAACGACCGCTTTCAACAAAAAAATAAAAGTCAAACTGCAAAAGCATACAGCCATGGTTCAATTAATAATGGCAAAACTTAGTTCATTTCGATTGATTATCAGTAAAGCTTTGCAAGACTCTCAAATTTCGGATGAGGAGTTCAATAGACTGCAAGCAGACTACAATGATTACAAAATGCAAAAGTTTGAACTTCAGAAAAAATCAAGAGCAAGTTTTTCACAACCGCAAGACATAGAAGCAATAAAAAAAAGAATGTGAAAAAAAAATAAACGACACATTAAAATCTGTTCTAGGGAAATAACAATAAGAACTCTAAAGGGTGTATACAGTTTAGCGTATGATTACAAGTTTCGAAAGTCTACTGACTATGACACTTAGTTCTCCAGTGTCCAATTGAATACGAAAACTCAGGTGATTTAAACACACGCTTTGTATTGTTTGAGTCGAGTGATTTTTTATTTACAACTGTTGTGTTTATTTCGTGTAACTTAGACTGTATTTTTATGTTGTCATGATAAAACGTCTTGGTATCAAACAATGCTTCTTTATAGTTATCGTGTGTCATGACCATTTGAACAACCGGTCTAGAAATTCCTTTTGCTTTTTTAATTACGCTAGTTTGGCTGGCAATTGAATACATCTTTGCTCTCAGACCAACGTACTCTTTGATTATAGTTCCATTCAGTTCATCCTTCATCTTGCCGATTACCTTTTTATTTGTGGATGAATGTAATGGAGATTCACTTGGGTAGTCATAGGTATCATGCCAGGAGTCAACGCCTTTTGCTGAATCTGTCTCTAAATCTTTATAAAAGTCTTCAGTCGGAATGTCTAGAATAAATGAGTCTGTGTCTGTGTACAATACTTTAGAGTCTGGATACTGTGGTTTAAAGTAGTCGTATAGAAATTCCAGCATCAATAGTTTAGACAACTCTAAGACAGCAAACCCAATGAAGACTGGTTTGTCTAGTTTTACATTAATTTTTTTCATCATTATCCCGTAAAGGTTGTCATGGAATTTTTTGAAGTCTTGATAATGCGGTTTTGAAGTTAGTTTGATTGCTTTGTTTTCTTGGGTAACTAATCTAACGTCTTTGCGTTTGTGCGGGTTTTCCATAGTCTTTCCAAAACAACTGTTATTCATTAGCTTAAAGAAGTCTTTTTCTGAGGCGTCGGTAGCTTGTGTTCTAAGATTAGTGTTCTTCATTATATACGGCTCCATAAACTTCCTCTGACTAAACGAAATGATTCTATGAACTGCAGTTAGTCTTAATCCGTGACGTAAATAGAATTGTAGGAGTCTATAATGACAGACGTTTTTTTTTTTGGAGTGTAGATTAGGGACAAGTTTAGGGAGGTCATTCCCTACTTGAAGTCTTTCTGCTGCTAACGGGTAGTCGTTGTGTAGGTCATGGAGTTCATCCGGGTAGTCTAAGTCGACTTCTAAAATAAATCCTGTTTCGTAAGAATCTGGTAATTTTAAAAGCCACTCTAGGAACTCTGTGATATTAAAATTAAAAGGAGCTGTAAACATTTTAAAGTTACGTAATGGAAGTGACTGACACATCGCCCAACCATAGAGATTGTTTGCATCTAAATACATGATATAATTTGATGGCTTAGTAGGATCGTAGTCGTCTAAGTATTTGTTGTTGGCCTTACAATAACTGTGTGAAGCCATGCTAATTCCTCCACGCAGTCCGTCTTCAATCATCTGTAGTATGGGTAGGTTGGTAAGTAAGTCAATCTGTATTTTGGTAAATCTTAAGAATGCATCCCAACTCATTCCAGGAGCAGAAATATAATGAGCAGGGTCTAGACTGTAATGTTTTATGCACGTTTTTCTGTAATTTTCAAATACGTCCGCAAGCAAACAAACGTCAGCCATTAAATAGGCGTCATGGTAGTCTCCCATGGTCTGGCATTTTAACTTAATCCACGCTGAATGTGCATGGTTGTAGTCAGAGTCACTTATATCTTTTCCTTTTAAACTAGAGTAGAATGCGCCTTTAGGTGGTAATTCTAAATCGTCAAATTTATCCCAACTACTCATGTACTCGTAAGGGTATACTCCTTTTCGTACAAGTGTTGGATCAAAGTATTTTTCTGTTATAGGGCATTTGGATAGTGACTGGCCTAAAGACTCTAGTGATCCCATCAGATGTTGTAATGAATCGTAAAAAGACAATTGACCTAATGTAAATGTCATGTACTTTTCTGAAGACTGAGCTATACAACTGACGGTTCTAAATTCATCAGTAACTGCTTGTAGAATTAAATGGGAGTCATATCCACGTAGATTGTGAAAGAATATAGGCAGTTTCCAAGTCTTTGGTTCAAACTTTAACTGAAAATTACAGGAGTTGTGTGCTGCTCCTCTGAATTTTCCACTAATGTGATCATGGTCTCGTACTTTATAGATGTCTGAATAATCGGGGTCCTCCTCCTGCATAAACCCTTTTTTGCAAATCCAACATTCAGTAGCTGATTCGAATTGAATTAAATCTTCAGGCGTCATGATTAAATCTAATAAATTTAGTTGGTTAGATAGTTCATTTCGTAGTTTCATCATTCTACTTAAAAAGATTGTTGCAGCTTCAGGCCCTCTATAAAGTTCTGGTTTTGAAGGTTTTCCATCTGATCTAACAACAATAAATGCGTATGAACAGATTTGATGATTATTTAATAAAACTGTTTTAGGAAGATTTTTTGGGGCTGGACCTTGATACGGAACGATAATAGATTCGAAGTCTGCGTAAACAACATAAGGACTTAATTGCAGTTTCTTCCAGTTTTTAAAGGTCACCTTACTTCCTTCTTTCGGAGTAATAAGTTCAGTATTACAGTCAGCAGATGACCTACAATGTTTTCTGTGTTCAACTGCTGCATAAATACTTGGCATTCTCTGTAAACATCTTCGACAGAATTCTTGTTTATGCCCATCTTTTGAAGTAAACTGAATAAGTCTGCTCATTGTACGAATTAATGTATAATGGTAATGTGTTTTTGTTTCATCTGTTAGTAAGAGTAGATCAACATGATTTTTATCGGGATCATTACTAAATGGGGGGGTGTTCTTTGATACACGGATTGGTTTAAGGTTTTCTTCTGATGACCATGTGTAGACGTTAATTGATATAGGTTTGTTTTGTTCTTCAAACTGATCAATTTTATCTACACTAACAGGGAAGTCAATACCATTAAAGTTTAATTCATTTATGTAAGCTTGATAATTTGTTACTCTTTCTGCGTTCTTTTTGACATAATGGAGTTTAGCTAGAACGCACCACATAAAACATCGGTCATCTGTATTCTTAATGTTTAATACTGCACGTTTTAAAACAAGTTCTTTAGGTAAAGGAATAAATGAGTTTCCTACGATGGGGGCATATTTACTCTCCCTTAATTTAATTTCTAATACCCCGCCTTCTGACCAACCAGATCCTCTCAGTTTTGCCTCTTCTGATGCGTTAATGAACTGGGTGATTAAATTGTCTGCCCAGGTTTCTGTAAAATCATTATATGAAAGAACTACTTGCTGTTTAGTAGAGACCCATACTTGAAGCTGCTCACCTTGGATTGTTTTATAATCTACGTACACTGTTAACATTACTTTAACTGGTGGTTCTATAGCTAGTTTTTCAGGTATTTGCGAAATAGCATGTTTTACACTTTCAAGTACATTTCTGGTTCAATAACTTCTAAATCCGTTTCTTTAAAAACTTTGTCTAAATGCTCAATTATTTCATCAGTTGTCATTGTCATGTTGAGTTCTTTTTTTCTAACTCAAATTATTTTGTTTAATTAAAAATAATTATTTTATTCCCCCCAAAAGTAGTGGGTTTTTTTTCGAATTGACAGAATAAAGTGGAGACGGATTTTTACTTTTTTTTTTTTTTTCCCCCTTAAAGCAGTGTTTTTCCCTCCTAATTGACTGGATAAAGGACAGTCTGATTTCTTGCTTTTTTACCCATTAAAGTAGCGTTTTTGTATCTAAAATAAGGAGTTTTAAAAAGTCTGAGCCAGAATTGGTGTTCTCCTGTTCTCTGCAGTTGACACCGAGTTGGCACGGATTGCACACACAGAATCTGTCCACACTGAGTTGGCATGGATTACACATACAGAATCAGTCCACACCGAGTTGGCACGGATTGCACATACAGAATCAGTCCACACTGAGCTGACATGGATTACACATACAGAATCAGTCCACACTGAGTTGGCATGGATTACACATAATAATGTAATGGGGTGGTAAGGGTAAGGATTAGGATAAGGAGTTGATAAGGAAATGAAGGTGATGATGAGCACACACCATGCAGGCCAGGAACATATAGAGGAAACCAGACAGTTGTTTGCTTTTGTTTATTTACTAGGAAAGATAGCTAGGAAAACAGTGCAGCGATTACATCCTGAAGCAACACAAAATTACACGCATAAATATAAACAAGAAATAACAATGATTAAGTATGATTGTAGGCCTTGCGCCATAGCACTCAATGTTAAACAACATCAGGAAATACACAGTCACAACAGTGGAAGGAGCTCACTGCATCACTTAAATAGCATGGTTAAACTGACATTGACACAAGCCTAGCTGGGGTTTGGAAACATAACACAGGCTGGTTGGGGGCACACAAAAAACGCACACTATCCAAAGGCGCACGGCAAAATGCGCACAATTTTACCGTCCAAAGGCGCACACTTCAACTGTTCAAAACCGCACACTTTTAACCTACAAAAAGCGCACATATTTTGTGAGACGGGTACCAAGATTGCAGCAGCAGCAGCTGGTGTTCGGGCATTACCTCAAAGGCAGCGTCTACAGCGGTTGGATTACTTGACTGCCACAAAAAGACAGTACCAGACTGGGGAGATCACCTGACATCAGTTTGTGAAAAGAATGGCATTTAAGTACCTGCCCCGTTAAAATGAACATGTTATTGACTGCAATTTGGATACTTTATTTTTTTAAATTTCATGTCTATTGTTTTATTCTCGAAAGTATGCAAGTGTTGTGTCCATGTGAGTAAGATATTAGAATAAATGTTAAGAAGTTATAGGTTTATTATTGGTGTTGCATTGGGATGTATTGTGCTTAGTTTAGGTCAAAATAAATGATTAAAGATGTTTTAACTGTCTTGGTATTAGTCTGTCTGTGAGGGTTTCCCTATTATGTTGTTATTGTGTTAATTTTCTATCTCAGTTTAATTCTTACTCGGTTCTACCTCTCCTTCTGTCTATCCTGTCTCACTCAGTCTCTCTCTCTCAGTCTCTCTCTCTCTCTCTCTCTCTCTCTCTCTCTCTCTCTCTCTCTCTCTCTCTCTCTCTCTCTCTCTTTCTTAGTCTATTACAGGAATGAATTGACAGTACAGCACAACAAGCAAACCTTAAATTCATCTGAGCTCATCCCCAAATCACATTCATAAGCAATATAATTCATCACCACTATCCAAACACATTCGACACCCCCAGATTGTTAGTGTGATGATATGAAGTTTACTTGCACCCGTCTAAAAAACAACTGTGCGCTTTTGGATTGTAAATATCGATCACTTTTCTACCATAAATATGTGCGCCTTTTGACGTCTGTGCGTGTTTGGGAAAAAGCAATATTGTGCGCTTTTCGACTGTTGCCGGCTGGTTGTACCTTACCCTATGCTTGCTTGACTCATACACAAACAAGTTTATGTGAGTTAACCCCAAACCAAGTATTGTAACACTCACATCATCAGATGCTATGTTACTAAAAATAGACTACACATCAAAGTAAGCTGAATAAGATCAGTTTTTAGTAGAAAACTGACAAAAGACAAATGTATGCCTATTGAGAGTTTATCGTTGAAGTAGCAAGAAACTCAATCAAAGGGAATGCCTTATTAATACTATAGTAGCAGTATTAACACAACAACAGCTAATCATACAATACATAGCTATCACACAATGGCTGTTCACATTGTGTGAAGCAATGACACAATAGAAAACAGGCCTGTGTGTGGTGAAATTCATAATAATAATAATAAATAAAAAGCTGACCATTCTCTTAAGAATGATAATTATCAACAACACCAAAGACAATGATGATGTCCATGATGATGATGCCAACAACGGGAATAAGAAATCATATGCAAGTGAAGAGAGGCGGTGATTTAACTTAAAAAAAGGAATGAAACATGGTGCTTTACGTCCTCTCGGTCTGGAACAGACACATATGGGACATTTGTAGATGCAAGAGAGAAAGATGAGAAGGTACAGACAAAGAGAATAGAGAGAAGAGAGAACATACGATTGAATAAGAGGTACTGCCCTGAGGGGGAAATTCCTCGTCTGTTTATGTGGTCATGCCTGTCTTGCCATCGACAATCTATCATTCTCTGTTTGAAACATTTAATAAAAGCAGAAATATTTTTCGACTCCCTGGTTAGTCCAAACAAATGAAAAACCATACGAATGCAAGCACTTTCTAACATTTGTAGCCCAAGTTTTCTTACCCTTAGTATCAAGATCATATAACATTTAATAAGCTCTAAAAGGTAATTTCTGGTTTTCCATCCTTGTCAGTTTAAGCCAGTAAGAAATACATTTAACGTAAGAATTCAAATAAATAGGATATATCCCCTGCTCTCCATAAACTATATTATTAGGAGTACGAGCATCTACATTCAAGACTTTGTTTTACTGCAAGATGGACTGAACTTGCGAATCAAACAACTTTTTAAATACATTAAACGAACTACAATCAAACTTGTACGTAACATGCCGATGAAGTATGCTCAAAACCGCTCTCTTGGACTTGTTTACAAGATATCCACATGCAGTTGTGAAACTTACATATATATACTATAGAGAGAGAAACGGAAACGAATATAACTTCTGTGATTTTCTTTGATTGTGTTTCCTTCTGTTTTCTTCCTGATTTGTATCTTTTCATGATATGCATGATATAATTTTACCACCCACCTCCATATACACCAATACAACGGAGAGTAGGTGTCCTTTGTTGTCAAAAAAGGGGGGCGGGGCAGGAGACAGGGTGATTTGACTAGGTAGTGACCCATCTGTGCAACTTATGGCCAAAAGTGGGGGATGGGCGTTTGCTTTATAATGGGCGTTTGCTATGGATTTTACGGTATGTATGGGGACATTTCTACCATATCATTCATTGACTACAACCCTGTGAGGCAGTGCCTTCCAAGCTACCCAGCATCTGAACACCTTTCTATAAATGATTCCAAATTCCTCGTCTGTTTGTAATGCTTCATCCTGTTTACTTCAAAATACAATCAATACATTTGTGTGCTCATTTTCAATTCCCTTTTTTGTTATAATTAAATGGATTAGGTTTTTGTTCTTGTTGTTTAATGACATAAGGTGTGTGTTTCATAGTGTAATAATTTAAATCAAATTCAATATCCTCCAGGACTGTCCTACTTACCAAGACATTCAGTGTCAAACCTGGCCGGTGAGAGTGGAGCTCCAGGAGAAGCTGTGGGGACCAACAAAGGCGCTAAGAAAGACAGCAGACTTCGCCATCGGGACTGGACTAAAGATTTGAACATGGCCAATGGGAACGCCGAAGAAGAAACAGAAGAAATTCAATGCCAAACACATGTAATCATAATCATATTTGCACGCATGTAAAAATGCACACATAGACCACAGACACACAGATACACACACACACACACACACATACACACGTACACACGCACGCACACACACACACACACGCACGCACACATACACACACATACACACACACACGCGTGCGCGCACGCACACACACACACACACACACCCGCACGCACGCGCGCGCACGAACACGCGCACACGCACACACACACACACACACACACACACACACACACACACACACACACTGTTTGGCACACGTATTATGGTCATCACATCACATACGTTTTTGGAGGCTACAATACCATTTTTCGACTTAAAGATGCATTACAGATTCGACTGTAGGCTGCAATGTAATGTTTCGACTGTAGGCTGCACTGTAAATTCGACTGTAGGCTGCAATGTAATTTTTCGACTGTAGGCTGCAATTTATTCGACTGTAGGCTGCAATGCTATTTTTCGACTATAGGCTGCATGGTATATTCGATTGTAGGCTGCATGGTATATTCGACTGTAGGCTGCATTGTATATTCGACTGTAGGCTGCATGGTATATTCGACTGTAGGCTGCATTGTAGATTCGACTGTAGGTTGCATTGTAGATTCGACTGTAGGCTGCAACGTATATTTGATTGTAGGCTGCATGGTATATTCGACTGTAGGCTGCATTGTAGATTCGACTGTAGGCTGCACTGTATGTTCGATTGTAGGCTGCATGGTATATTCGATTGAATTCCGCTCTCCCAATGTGGCTACTACAGTAGGCTTAGCACACACACTAATTGTAGGCCTATGGCTGAAACAGTGCAAAGTAGGCCTACACACAGAGCCTGGTATAAGCCTAGATCAATGAAACGAACAAGATAGGCTTTTTTAAACAATATAATGTAGGCAACATTGCTTACACAGTAAATCGACGTCACGCACGAGTGGGTGCGAGGATGGAACAGAACAATCAGAATGTTCTAATTTTCAGTTTCTCAACAACATGAACATGTTTATGAATGAACTGACATCACGATGTTTCGGTGACGGGAATAGCAGACAATTTTCAGTTCCGTGGCAGTAGTACAGTGACAAAGATAGATCACTGATTAAGCTAAACATGTAAACAACAGTTTGTAAAGTAGAACAAACTAAACAATAAACACTGGCTTTAGATTACTTACAGCTAAGAGCTCATATGCGACAGCAAGCTCAGCACACAGTTGGGCTATAGTAGACATCACGCAGAGCGAGTGGCTACTCGGCTTGTCAACTGACGCACGCACTGACTAGCCGTGAGTGATAATAGGGTTTTACGCCCTCTTCGGCCTTTCGGCCATGTGGGGCATTTGTAAATATAAAGATGGTGGGAATAATACTGGGGGCAATACCCGGAGGCAGTGCTTAACCAGTAAAGTGAAGTGACACTGACTAGCCGCGGTCAAATTTGAATTATATAGGTCAGTCTGAGCTGCCAAGCCTGCGTCACATGATTGAGATCAAATCAGCTCTGTTGCGTATGTTCTGCACATAATTTGTGTTTGTTGACAGTTGAATAATTTGATACAAATGAAAATAAAAGTTATGAATCTATGACTATAAAATAGGCGAAAGCTAGGTATTTTGAGAGCCAGTTTAATGGGTTCAAGCATCTAAAAAATTAATAACTCTATAACTATAATACTTAGTATTGATCAATTAGTGAGTGATAATAGGGTTTTACGCCCTCTTCGGCCTTTCGGCCATGTGGGGCATTTGTAAATATAAAGATGGTGGGAACAATACTGGGGGCAATACCCGGAGGCAGTGCTTAACCAGTAAAGTGAAGTGACACTGACTAGCCGCGGTCAAATTTGAATTATATAGGTCAGTCTGAGCTGCCAAGCCTGCGTCACATGATTGAGATCAAATCAGCTCTGTTGCGTATGTTCTGCACATAATTTGTGTTTGTTGACAGTTGAATAATTTGATACAAATGAAAATAAAAGTTATGAATCTATGACTATAAAATAGGCAAAAGCTAGGTATTTTGAGAGCCAGTTTAATGGGTTCAAGCATCTAAAAAATTAATAACTCTATAACTATAATACTTAGTATTGATCAATTAGTGAGTGATAATAGGGTTTTACGCCCTCTTCGGCCTTTCGGCCATGTGGGGCATTTGTAAATATAAAGATGGTGGGAACAATACTGGGGGCAATACCCGGAGGCAGTGCTTAACCAGTAAAGTGAAGTGACACTGACTAGCCGCGGTCAAATTTG